>OZ022241.1:8419855-8519855 GCA_963978895.1 Erpobdella octoculata | reverse complement strand
TAAACGAAAATCAAAACACAATCATCCTTTCGTCCCACCCGCTGTAACCAAGTGCAGGCTACTAACTGACACTTATGGGGAGGCGTCTTACACCAGTTTGTGGGATCTCTGAGGAAATTTAATATAATTTGAAATAAACAGAAAATTTATTTTCGATCTACACAATGAGTTCTTTGTAATTAAATTTAGATTTATTTTTTCTTTAAAAATACTAATTTAATAAGCAAATAAAAATAACTTATTACTTTTGTTTATTAAATTAGTAAAAAATTAATTACTGAAAGAAATGATTAATAATAATGTGATAAATCATCAATAGAATTGAATTCATGTAGACTTGCACATTTGTATACCCGAGAAACTATTCTTGAAACTCAACAAGAAAATAAACAAAAAAATTAACAAGTGTTTTATTGATTTAATTTATACTAATAAAATTAGTATAATTTAATTATATATATATTTTATATAATTTATATTATATATATTAATAAAATTTCATTTATATTAATAAAATATCGTTTATATTAATAAAATTTCATTTATATTAATAAAATATCGTTTATATTAATAAAATATCATTTATGAATAAACTCAGAAACAAATGTTACAAGTAGCTAACCTTGTTTTGTATGGTCTTTTGTTCCTGTTAAGTAGCAAGTCAAGTCTTACACTTAATAAATTCGCACTCACGGAACCTCACTGTTGTAGGCAGAAGTTCACTTTTCAGCGAATGTGAATGATGGAAATATTTATAAACATGAGTTCTTTCGTCGATTCGTATGTTCGTATGTTCGTATGTTCGTATGTTCGTATGTTCGTTTGTTCGTTTGTTCGTTTGCTTGTTCTCACTCAGAATTCGAAAGAAGAAGTTCAAACCAAATTAAAGAAATGTGGACCTACGAGGTCACGCTTTTAGTGGAAACTGCATGGAAAACACGATGCTCGCTTCATATAAGTTCCTTCTCTTTATCCGTTCGTCGCTTCCTTCTTTCGTTCCCTAGTCTTCTTTCATGCATTCATTCGCTTATTGGCCGTTCATTCACAATCTTCTACTTCTCACTCACTCACTCACTCACTCACTCACTCACTCACTCACTCACTCACTCACTCACTCACTCACTCACTCACTCACTCACTCACTCACTCACTCACTCACTCACTCACTCACTCACTCACTCACTCACTCACTCACTCACTCACTCACTCACTCACTCACTCACTCACTCACTCACTCACTCACTCACTCACTCACTCACTCACTCACTCACTCACTCACTCACTCACTCATTCATTCAATTTATTTTGTTCACCAGTTCATTTGTTTCCGTTTAAAATTTAGTAAGAGACTTTTTTGTGAGGGATTTTTTTCCTTCCTAAAATATAAACCAAACAAATCATTTGCAACTCTCGACAGTAACACGGCTCTGACAAAGATTACTGCATTACAGGACATCATCGGCCCATCTCTCTGACGAAGTAAACAAACTCACTTCCGATCTAACACGACGTTGTCCTGGAAACATCGTAAACACGCTTACGTCACATGCTACGACTAATTAACATAATTATCATTGCTTGTTAATTTGTCTAAATTATTTCGGACTAAAAAACACGATTTAATTTATGATTTTAATTTATGTTGGAATTGAAAAAAAAGTTAAAATTTGGTGTTTTACTTAGAAAATGTCGATGTGATTGTCTTTTACCAGGTGTAATTTAATTTACCTACATTTACGTAAACACTTTTTTCAAATAAGCGATAAAAATCGATATTTAACCAAAATACGAAACATTACGGAAAATTTTCATACGCTAAATTTAGAAGCTCAGCACAACCAATGCAATTTCATTCTTAAAACAACAAACTTCTCTGGAAATGTGACAATTGCAAAATCCGGAGAGCTCAAATGTGTCGCCATAAATCTCTCGCCATTCTCTTTCTGTAACAATAAGCCACACTTAGGGAAAGTATTTGTGGCTGTTAATCTTCACATTCAAAATTTACTTATTTTTCAAATTTTGCACACCAATAACAGCTTCTACTTTAGCCGTTAAGTACGATTCAAGAGCGGAAGTCTCTCCGACCCAAAGCTCAGGCGAACCCAATCCCATGCCTAAAACTTAACCATTTTTTGGAACCAATTTCTGTTTTATTGAGGCAAACATTGCCATTAATCCAGATGAACCAATAATGGTGTTAGTTTTCAACTTGTCCTGCCAATTGATATCAAGAATGCACGATGCGTTTAAAGATGGTTACAGATGATTGCTGTCTTGCACTCAGTCCACATTAGACAAATGCATATTTGCTTTATTAGGACACAATCTCAAAACATACCGCATAGACTGTCAAAAACAATTAGCTTCCCCACAGCATTAGATGTTACAGTTGTTACAGTTTTTACAGTTCTTACAGTTTTATGTCTTGTTTTTTGTTAACAGTTTTTATGTTAGTTTTTTCATCTCTTTATACCTCTGCCGACGGTAAAAACCTGATTTTGGGAACAAAGCTGAAATTATTAGCCATTGCACATGTTATTTTGAAACTGATTCTTCTGAAACTGATCGTACCACCAGCCACTGAGATATCCGTGTTCCATTATGCGTTTTGTTAACTACAGTTCCATCTCACTTTGCTTATGCTAATGTGTACAGTGACATTGAATAGCCCCATGTAACCAATTACATACTAGGTATGCTATTTTTGGTTACCAAAATTTTAAGACTTCAAATATTGACAATTTTCATTTACCATTTCCATCCTTAATCCAAGTGAAAGAGCTTTTGACGATGACTAACTACGTATAAATGATGAGATTTTAAAAAAGAAATTATTCATAAACAGAGTCTCCAGTCAAATTTTTGAAGTGCCAACCAACATTTGTTTCCATATTAAATCATTCGGGCTGGATTAGATAGGTCAACACGTACCTTCGACCTTGAACTGAAATATCTCCGTTATATAATGGCAGTTGATGTAACATCTTTAATTTAAACAGGCAAATGGAGATTTGAAAAATTATCACAATTGTATTAAATTGGTATAATAAAACTCTCGCAGACATTAAGTTAAGTGCTTGCGTATCTGTCTCATATTGAACTGGGATTAAATAAATTCATCCATATTTCCTTGGCTGTTTCTGCTCCAGCTAAACTCTCTTAATATATCAACTTTAAACTGTTTTTATTTAGTTGATCATATTTTTATGGTCTATGTAGGTGGTTAGCCCTCGCGAAACTCCAAACAAGAAGTTCTTTGTCGACCTTATTCAATTCGGTTGGTTGAAATAGATAATCGAAACTATTTTTTAAAAACCTAATAGTTTTTTTTCTCAAAAACTTCCCAGGTGATTAAGTGATCTTACTGAATCAGATCATCAAAACTACTTTTTAGAAACCTAATAGTTTTTTTTCTTTCAAAAATTTCCCAGGTTATTAAGTGAACTCAGAGTTGTTCTTTAACACGGCAAGGTGTTGTCTGAAAGAGTTTACAATGACGACTAATACCTTTATTGTGTTTGTCACAATTTTCCTCAGCATCATCATCATCATCATCATCGTCATTTAATAATTAAAGCTGAAATTGTTTTAAAAAACCCCCTTGATACATTTTTTCCAACCCCCGCTTCTCCCCAAAAAATCCTGGGTGCGCCACTGAACGCCGTCGTCGTCATCATCATCATCGTCAAAGACATCGTCATCGTCATCGTCGTCGTCGTCATCGTCGCCATCGCCATCGCCATCAGCATCGCCATCGTCATCATCATCATCATCGTCGTCGTCGTCGTCGTCGCCCATATGTTCAGCAAGCACCATCAGCCGTACAGCCGCCATATTGTCTCTGGTGAAAACTTAGCCAAACAAGCTTTCAGCTTACAATTTCAAATTGCAATTTTTAGACATAAAAAGACAAATGATTAAAACTTCTTTGTTCTAAAACTAATAAAAAAAATTTTTTAAAGAATGTTTTTACTTCTTATGAAACATCTTTGTTATAGAATCAGATATTTTCCATATGCAGCGAAAAAAAATTTAGTAAACAAATTAAACTGCAATTTAACACATCTTCTTCTGAACCCGCTCTAAAAAATCTCTTTAAAACTTAGTCAGAATAATAAATTAATCGTTTTAGAAGCAAACAGACGTTATAAAAACATTTAGTTGAATTAAAAGTTTTATTAATCAATCTGCTTCGTTGTGAAGTTCAGTCAACGAGTGATAAACCAAGATGGAGATTAGTGGAGGAATCGTTTCATCTCTATTTTTTATTTATTTATATTTTTTTCCTAATTTAAGTAATTATTAATTTTAAGATCACGTGCACGAGTACGAGGACAACGTGAGGTCAACTTGAGGTCAACTTGAGGTCAACATGAGACTTCAATGGTTGCAATTTTACTTTAACGATCATTCATTAATTTTTGGTTTTGCCAACCTTATCGTCGTTATTATCATCACCAGGACGACCACTGTCATCATTATCATCGTCACCAATATAACCTCGTCATCATTATCGCTTTCTTCGTCACTATCATCAGCACCATTAATACCACCACCACAATCACCATCACCATCATAATCATCACCACCATTAATACCACCACCACAATCATCATCACCATCATAACCATCATCACCATCATCAACATCAGAACCATAGTCACCATCAATACCACCACCACCACTATCATCATCATTAGCAGCAGCAGAACCATCATCATCACTATCATCATCATCAATACCATAATCGCCATCGAAACTTACGGCCACGAGCGTTTCAATTTCTTCCATCCACAACAGAGGGATTGAAAAGATTTAACTTTGTATGTATAAAAGTGACTTTTTGTGTGTCTGTATGTATGTCCTTTATGCATTGCTACACCATTCATCCGATCGTGATGACATTTTCACACAACATTGAAATTCAATCGAGGAAATTTTGTGTGAAAAAAATGAGCAAGAGAGCGAGTGGGAACGGAAACGAAAGAGCGAGCAAAAGTGGGAATTGGAGAATGAACGGGAAAGGTAGAGCAAGCAGGAACGGGAAAGCGACTGGAAGCGAAATTACGAGCGGGAAAGGGAGAGGAAGCGTGAGAGCAAGAAAGAGTAGGAGAGCGAGCGGGAACAGGAAACGAACAGGAACGTGAAAGCGACCAGGAACGGGAGAGCAAGCGGGAGCGGCAAAGCGACCGCGAGCGGGAGAGCAAGCCGAGAAGGAAACGGAAGCGAGAGAGAAAAACGTTAGAAAAACCTCTAGAAACCCCGGGCAACGCCGGGTACCCATCTAGTTTTAACATAAAAACTTGCAAATAACAAACACAAACAAACACAATAATCACCAGTCATCCTTCCGTTCGTCCATCAATCCGTCTAGGACCTTGATTAAAAACGGTAGTTTAATTAAACATTTAAACTCCATTCCATCAACTTTCAATAAATTCTCATTCAACGCGGCTTTTTGATCTTCGAATCAACCATCTCTCGTCATTTTTATAATGCAAATTGAATGAATTCTTTCTCACAACATAAGAACTCTTTCAACAAATTTCAATTTTCTTTCCTCAAATGAACACACAGCATCGCTGGCGAATAAAAAAAACCCAATGTCGGCTCAGATGCCCGCTGGAATAAATTAAGAATTCCTAGTTTGTTTTTCTATATTTTTTCTTGTTTCGTTTTTTGTTGTTTTGTTTTTTTCTCTGTTTTGTTTTTTCTTGTTTTTTTTCTGTTTTGTTTTTTCTTGTTTTTTTCTCTGTTTTGTTTTTTTTTGTTTTTTTCTGTTTTGATTTTTTTGCTTTTTTTTTTAGCAGTCGAGAAAATACTCTGATGTCATCTTGATAAAAAATACTTTTTAAAGTTTTTTTGTGTGATAAAATGAAGAGAAAAACAGAGTTGGGAGAAAGTAAGAGTGACTGAGAGAGAGAGAGAGAGAGAGAGAGAGAGAGAGAGAGAGAGAGAGAGAGAGAGAGAGAGAGAGAGAGAGAGAGAGAGAGAGAGAGAGAGAGAGAAAGAAAGAGAGTGAGAAACAGAAAGTACATAACTGCTGCAACCCTTGTGACATTAAAACGAAAGTCCACTCACTTGTAACAAAATTGTCTTTCATATTTTTCACGCTTGAAAACAAAACAAATTTTTCTTATAATTTTTGTTTTTTTTTGCTTCAATGTTTTAAGTTAAAAAATAATGATCTATTTTTTATACAATTTTTAAAAAATGCTTTGTAGTAGAAGCAAAAAGATCTTTCATCAGAATCAGTAAAGCAGTTTTAGTTTCGAATGGTTAGCCCCTAGAGCCGTATACTGGCCCGGTAGTCATGTAAGGGTTATCTCAAAATGATGATGAATTTTGATGATGATGAATTTATTTATATAGCGCCAGATAAAGTCAGAGGCGCTTACAAAGGTTCATCTGGAATAGGAAACTTCAAACAACACGCTATTTACATAGACATGAAAAGCTAACCCTAGATAACGCTGAGTTGACGTGAGCACATTAAAGTTAGTTTCTTACTCAAGGAAATTACGTGCCTGGACCGGGAATCAAACCCGTGTCCTACGACTCTCAAAGCCGGTATCTATACCACTAGACCAACACGTCTCAAATGGGCTGGACCAAAGTCGTACGGGCCGAGCCAAGGCCTGTTTAAGTTGTCTGAGATATCATCTACAATTATTTGTTTGGAAACCATAAGAAAAATTAACACGGATCGGGAATTCTGCGCTTGTTTTGTTATTTACGTAGTCTAAAATATCAAATTTAAATTTATTTCTAATTGCTCTGTGTGAGTGAGTATATTATTGCATAACTACATTTCTGATATTAATTTAAAGCATAAATATTTACACGAGTGAGTATATTATTGCATAACTACATTTCTGATATTAATTTAGAGGATAAATATTTACACGAGCTTGTTTTTCTAAATAATATTCTATTAAGGGAACTAGAAACAACTATAAGCAAACTATTATACATAAAAATAATAAAAATAACTTAAATGGTTTATATACAGAAACAAGCGGTTGCCCTTTGGATGTCGGGTAATCGTTTGCGGCTTAATGCATGAAAGACACAATGCATCTGGTTGAGTGCTCCCCTTAGACTGAGTGGATACTCCTCGGCTCGTTCGTTTTTTGGTGGCGACACCGTCCAGTCATCCAGCCTGGTCCGCAACTTGGGTGTCTACATCGATCCAGCTGCCGACCTCAAGGACCACGTCTCTAGACTGACGAAAACGTGCTTTTTCCACATTCGTCAACTTCGATCAATACGCCGGTCACTAACCGGAGAATCTACCCATGCTCTAGTTAGAGCGCTTATCTTGTCACGCATTGACTATTGCAACGGGTGTCTTGGTGGAGCACCAAAGTTCATCTTCAACCCGTTATCTGGCGTGCTTCAAGCGACCGCAAGTCTGCTGTTTCGACTTCTTCGTGCGAGCGGCGCAGCTGAACAAATGCTTGCAGATCTTCATCGGCTCGACGTTCCGACATGAGTCGTCTTCAAGCTCTGCCTGCTCGTTTATCAATGTATTCATGGCTCTGCTCCATCTTATTTGGCTCCTCTCATTACACCTGTGAGCGCCATCCCTGAGCACTCGCGCCTCCGGTCTGCGCTGTCGGGTACTCTACATGTTCCCAGGAGACAAACAAAATGATTGGTCCACGAGCCTTTGTTGTGTCTGCCCCGACGGCGTAAAACTCTCTCTTTCTCTGTCAACCTCCGTGATTCTAATCTCCGCCAAAAACTGAAGACATACCTTTTTCAAAAACTGTAGCTCATTGCTTGCTAACTGCGTTTTGTTGACTGCGCTTTTGTGACTGACTAGTTAAAAAGCTTTGATAATATTAATTACTTGTAATAATAATTATTGGGTTGTTGTAAAAATACCTAGCGAAGCGGGCCTAAAATTAAGCCCGAGCAGGCATGCAAGGCTTTATTGACTCTGTTAACTATGTAGCTACGTGTCTAACTGTGTGTTTGAATCCACTTCTGGCATATGCAAATTTAAAATTTATGTTTGGCGTATTGCAAATGGTGGCAAAACTTTCAGGTGGCTGGCTCATATGGACGAGCCGTTCCTAACTAAGCCCTGCGAGACTCCCTTGTGCCGTGAACTGTCAATCTATGGTCGTAAGCAGTTTTAAGGTCTTCATCAAAAAATGTTTCCATGAATTTAAAATTTGGTATGAAGTGACGGAAAGGGTCAGAGTATCATTTCAAAGTTTATATATTACTTACTCATTCAATTCATTTTCAGTCCAAATTCGTTTGTGCTTTCTAATTATCTTGAAGAAATTTTATCGAGAAGAAATCGGTTGAAAATCACCAGCAATGAAGACGTCATTAGAGGCATATAAATTAGATAAAAATAAAAAATATTGAAAATTATTTATCATCTTGTTTAATTAGTTCTATTAAACAAATAATTCTATTCTAATAATTCTGTTAATTCTATTATTTAAGCTATCCAACGCTTTATTTATGGCTTTATTCATGTTTAAACTTTAATTCTACCCAGATCGAAAAAATATTCTCGCTCCGTTGAATTCATCACCAAATTTACATTCAATTAACTACTAATAACTACTTGAGTTCAGTAACTAATTGATTCTTATTAAGATTATACATGGTTATATAATAGTAGGAATAATATTATAATATAATAAAAACATTATTAATACGAATAGTGTATATGACACTACATTGAAGAAAAATATACAATTATTAAATATTTTAACAAGTCAATAATAAAAATAAATTTTAAGCAAATAAATGAATAAACACAACAACCATAATAATAATAATAATAATAATAATAATAATAATAATAATAATAATAATAATAATAATAATAATAATAATAATAATAATAATAATAATAATAATAATAATAATAATAATAATAATAATAATAATAATAATAATAATAATAATAATAATAATAATAATAATAATAATAATAATAATAATAATAATAATAATAATAATAATAATAATAATAATAATAATAATAATAATAATAGTAATAATAATAATAATAATAATAATAATAATAATAATAATAATAATAATAATAATAATAATAATAATAAAACTATAACCATAAGAAATGCATTTGTATGATTCGTATAGCATAAGTCGATCTTAACATATTCAGAATTGCTAACGAAGAAGAAGACACAGGCGCCTGTACTTGTAACATCACAGACACACACAGACACACACACAGACACACATACACGCACACACAAACGCACACGTACTTTACATGCCAGGTGACGATAAAGCTTATCGATCTACCTGTTCTAAACAGTCACTTGGAAGAACTTTACTTTTTGAATTCATTTGAAAAGAGTTAAACGTTCAGTAAGCTGGTGAGTTTTAATTCAGTTTATACCTGTATTGATTTTATACCTGTATTACATTGCCCATCAAAGTTCTGCTGGAGTTTTCGTCTCATTCTCTCAGCCGTATTAAGCTGGGCAATTACTTTCGGTCGCACGTTGGATTGTCGGTTAGAAAGTGATACAAACCGGAGTGGCTATATAGCTACCGAGTTACCATTTTAGCGTTTTTAATTTTTAATTTTTTAAATAATTCTAATTTGTCGTTCGTGTAAAAGAATATTTTTTTATTTTGAAAAATCGGTTAGTCAAAATTTATAGCTCTTATACTATATTGTCAGTTATGGTTCCCATGCAGTCAATGTCTCAGTAGAAATCATTTTGATGGTTTTATGGATCATTTTATTATAATTCACTTAGGTTGAATTCATTTTTAATCATGTGGAAGTTTATGTCTTAGTGAGTTTTCTCTAGGTAAGCTAACGCACATGCAGTGTAGATTTATGTACAACTGTGTACGGTTAATGACGGTTATGTACCTAATTATGTGCAGTTGTTGTGGTAGTTAATTCTTCAGTACTTGACGATGGTTTTGCGTGTGTTACAATGCAAGCTTATAGGAGGATTATTGTGTAGTTTTTATGTAGATGGAAAAGAGTGTTTTTCCTTCCACCTCAAGAGTTGAAAATAAAACCTTCTTGAACGTTTTATTGGAAAAATAAACGGCCATGAATTTAAAATAGAAATAACATTGTAGTACATTTTTTACAACATGCCACATTCAGGTGTTACATTTCTTGTACATCGCTGATAGGTTTTAAAAGAAACTTTTTATAATATTTTCGAATAATTTGTTGTATAGACTCAAGCGTGTGCAATGTGTAGTGTAAGGCGTGTACGCTTACTGCAAATATTCACGTGTGTGTAGGTAGGGTGGACAGCGTTGATTGTACAGTTACAGGCTTATTACACACTTCTCATTGGATATTTTCTACATTTCCTTGTTTGCTTTGACCAAGCGAAACTCGAGATAGCTAATCATCGTCGCTGGCTCGGTTTTGCATAATATTGTTATATTATTATTATTATTATTATTATTATTATTATTATTATTATTATTATTATTATTATTATTATTATTATTATTATTATTATTATTATTATTATTATTATTATTATTATTATTATTATTATTATTATTATTATTATTATTATTATTATTATTATTATTATTATTATTATTATTATTATTATTATTATTATTATTATTATTATTATTATTATTATTATTATTATTATTATTATTATTATTATTATTATTATTATTATTATTATTATTATTATTATTATTATTATTATTATTATTATTATTATTATTATTATTATTATTATTATTATTATTATTATTATTATTATTATTATTATTATTATTATTATTATTATTATTATTATTATTATTATTATTATTATTATTATTATTATTATTATTATTATTATTATTATTATTATTATTTATTAATTATTAAGCTATTCAAATAAAGTCATAATTTCATAGCCTGTCTCTCTTCAGACTTGTCTTGTGCTCATTCGATCACTCAATGATTCAACATCAACATTTCAAAGATACATCATATACATCAATATTGGAGTTCAACATTTCCGTTCAATCGCAGAATGTCAAAACTCAACACATCATTACAGTATTAAATTAAATATCAACATTCCTCGATAAGTGTACGTTGACTGTAACTAACTAACACACAGCATGGTCGGTTTCGTTCAGCTCTAATTAGTTAAGGAAAAAAGTTTATTGCGCCGGCCAAAATGTTTGAATACGCGGACTTAAAATATTGATTTCGCCAGCCTATTTAAAAATTTCTAACTCCGCCGAATAAAACGATTTACTAGACCGGTCTGTCTTTCTGCGCCGGCCAAAATGTCTGACTTGGCCAATCAAAAGATTTGTTTCGATGGCCCATTTATTTCAAAATGTCTACCTCCACCGATCAAGTATTTCATAATACCGACCTGTCAGTTCGCTCTATTTTAACGTGTTGCCAAATTACAATAAAGCATAAATTTACATAACATTAAAAGTACATTAGTTAGTTTATATTACAAAAAAGAGTTTGCTAAAAATAAAATTAGGTTTTTTTCCTCTCCGAAATAGTTTAAATGAGTTGAACGGCCAAGCCTCAGAAAACCGTCCTTTAAGACTCAGCGATAACCACGACAGAGCAGGAATATGGTCGAGACTTACATCCATTCGTTCCAAGAGTAGCATTCTACCAGCCGGGGTGAGAACAATGCTTTGAAAACTGGGCTTTTGGAAGATCGTTTTCAACAAGGATGATCAGATGGAACCGGAAGATTACATGTCCAAGCTGATTCTGGATCTCGATATTAAGAACACGTTTGTCACTGTGCCCCCCCCCCCCCCGAGAGGCTCAACGTGCCGCTCTACCAGATGCCCCGTGACGGCTGACCAAAAAAGACCACTGATACCACAGTCTTGATAGAAATATTAAAATAAACAATTTTGATGCTTTAATATAGTGTCTATTTTTTCAGTAAATGACAAATAAATACAGTCAAGCAAGAGCAGCTGGTCAAGTAAACTGTTGCGGACGGTGCAGTTAAAACATTTAGAAATAGGCTGGCGAAATAAATCTATTTGGTTGGTGTAGTCTTCGTTTTAGCCGGGGCAATAAAGCATACAATTTGTTAATTTAAATGATTCACGGTCGGTGGTTGATTGGTCAGTTTGAATTATAATCATATGTCACATGCCTCAATGATGTTATTCTTATCATTTCTAATTATTGATATTGCGATAATTATTTTTGACTAATAATATTAAAACATTAATTTATAATTAATTCTTTTTAAGTATTAAGAACACGTTCTAAAACAATTCTATTTAATTAAATCTGCCAAGTTAAGGCTCGAATTGAGAATTATTCTACTGGCTCCAATTTATTAATTTTTTAGATAACTTGAATCATCGAATTGCTTTCATTTGCGTTTGTCTATCATGAGTCTCTTTAATGTAATTTACAGCATCTGTTTTCGTCTGAATTTCTGTTCTATCAGCAGTTTGGATTCTTCTCATTGCTTATCTACTTCTTTTCTAGATTGACGTCGTCTGCTTCATTAAATTGATTAAAAAGATGGAAAATTAACAAACAAATCCAGATTAAATCCATGAAAAGATCAAAAACGGGGGATTCTTAGTGAACAATAGGTAAAATGAAATCTCACAATCAACAGTTAATTCGATACTCTTAGTCTGAACGCAACTTTTAATGAGTATTTTTATTTTTTGTATTCGTTGAGGCAAATAAAAAACAAAGAGAGAAAGAAAGAAAGGAAGAAAGAAAGAGAGAGAGAAAGAGAGAGCGAGAGAGAGAGAGAGAGGATACTATCTTTTGATCGATGATAAGATTTCATAAACTTATTTGCACATCGGACATCTGCTAAATTTGATGATGAACCATCATCATCCCCACTACCACCACCACCATCATCATTATCATCATCATCATCCCCACCACCACCATCATCGTCATCGTCATCATCGTCATCATCATTTTCGTCATCATCATCATCATCATTGTCATCATCGTCATCATCATCGTCGTCGTCATCATCATCATCATCGCCACCACCAACATCATCACCACCACCACCACCACCATCATCATCATCATCATCATCATCATCATCATCATCATTATCATCATCATCTACATCATCATCATCATCATCATCACCATCACCACCACCATCGCAGTCAGCAGCATTTTTGACATCACCTCTAACACGACTAATTCAGTTTTATTCCCCTTTATTAGATGACCTTATCGTCCAAGTAACTCTCCTCCAAGATGGGACAGTGCTGCAGTACTTGCTGTTGTAAGGGAAAGAGGAGACGAAGGTTAGTCGGCTAACGGCTAACAATTTTGAAGAACATGTGATGATGTTGCGTTTATTTTTTAATAATTAATTAGGACTAATTGAGTTTTAAATACAATTTTGAGTTGTATTTTGGCAATTTAAAAAAATGTTTTTATAGTGCACAAATGTTAAACTCAACTTATAATTTACATAAATAAAAGTAAGTTGCTAAATGTGTTGCTAAGCTCTAAACTCGAGAACCACTGGACTAATTCTTACAAATTTTTAAAACAATAAGGTACTCATTAAGGGGAAGCTTTTAAATATATATTTTATTAATCCGTTTATTATTTCATTTTGTATTAGTCAAATCCTCCTAGGCTTAAAATTCCTATGTATACGTACATCAAAAGATATTGCGTAGCCTAATTCAAATTTAGTTTACGTGACCAATTTTAAAGAATGTTTCAGACAACTTTTAACAAATCTATTTTACGTTTTATGAGCAAAAAAGTTAGGAAAGATATGGAGAAAGAAAGCGAGCAGATATTTATTAACTTTTCTTTTTGTTTGTTATTATCACTGTGTTTTTTATTTGATTGTCTTTTTTTGTATGTGTTTTTGTACTTTGTGTTTCTTTATCGTTTTTTATTACAAACCTTCATTTAGGTTACAATTTCTGTTTGTGTGTGTATGTGTGTGTGGCTTTTTTTGTACACAAATCTTGCAAGTAAAATTTAACCAGCTTTTTGATTAGCTAGAAAACTGAAACTTTTAGCATAGTTTTATATTGGATGACAATACATAACTCAATTAAAAAAAACTTAATTTGAACATCATCCGTATTTCTAAATCGAGTGTATTTGAAATTAAAGTTTGTGTTGAAAAAAACTCGTTTTTTCATTTACATGTTTTATCTTAATGTTTAGGATGATCCTCGAGTGGGATAACTTTCCATTTGGATTCTTCCCTTTTGGACTTATCTAACTCTTATTTGATATTACTCAAATGTCGAACCTTTTTTTTATGTCCAAATAAAAATTGATTGATTGTTTGAAAAAAAATTAGCTAATACAATCGTTCGCTACAAATTGCATGGCTACCCCGATTTGCAACAAAATACAATAACTGTTGCTTTTCAGTTTATTTATTTTTTTTCTAATTTAATAAATAATTTCTACTTCTAATTCTAATTTCATTTTAAATCAGGAAATAATTACTACTTCTTATTCTAATTCCATTTTATTTTAAGAAATAATTCCTACTTTTTATTCTATTTTCATTTTGAATCGAAAAATAATTACTACTTCTCATTCTAATTCCATTTTTTCACGCACTTTCCATTCCTATTTCTAATTCCATTCCAAATTTAAATTCTATTTCTAATTTCCATTAACGATACATAACAATTCCTATTTTCATCCATAATTCAACTACCATTAATGGAAATAACACTGGATATCACACTTCTTAATAATAAATATTTCACCGTTTAAAAGACAATTTGGAACCTGAAACGTTTTTTGGTTAAGGTTTTGCAATTTGCAAATGTTCATTTTAAAGAATAACTTATTTTTTAGGTGCGTCTCTTGCTAACGTATTTGCTATCATTTCAATCCGTACATTCAAGCAGCTTAATTTTAAAATTAAAACAAAACTAAAACCAAGAAACGTTGTAAAGAATAAAAAAAAACGAGAAATCGGTGTTGTTTGCAATCGCAGGCTAAAACTTTATCAAATAAATATAAGTTAAGTATCCGAAATGCACACAAAAACGAAAAAGATAGAAACTAAGAATAAAATACATCTGGTTTTTATATAGAACCAGATTGTAAATTATGAAAATAATGATAAAATTGTAGTGTTTGATGGAGTAATTTTGGCTCGGGAATTAAATTTTATCGGTCCGAGTTTTGCTCTCACGCTCAGACGACAGATAATAAGATTGACAAATAACGTTTGAAACTACAGGTCTTTGAGTAGTTATACTTCATTATACTGATTATAGGCCTGTAAAAATGGGCCGGGCTGGGCAAAAATCAAACGGACCAAACTGGGCCTGTAATATTAACTCATGAATCGGACCTAGCCGCGAAAAATCAGCCAGTGCAGTACTCTACTAGATACCCTCTTGATCAGCTAAAAAAAGTGTTAACATTTTTGGCGGGGGGAGACATTCATCCATGTCCCCCCTCTGGCTATGCGCCTGCTCGTAATACAAACTTAAAACTTCAAAAGTGGACTCAAAAAAATTCATTTATCTCAGCAATTTATAGAATAAGCACGACCTTCTAATTCAACAAGACATACGAGTTTTGCATATTTTTGTTTTAAAAAATATTTAATTAAATTTTCAGGCCTTCTCTGAAGCCTCGTTACAGCAAAAGATCATCACTTGAGGTTAATCAACTCAACTCATTATAATAATTTATTAATTTATTCTTAAATTTTCCCACGGTACATTTTTTTCCACTTTGCGTCGTCTAAACCTGACCTCTCCAGCGTGTGAGTTAGGTGCGCGTAACGTGTAAGACTCAAGAAACAACGCATATCATTAAAATTTTAGATTGTATAATTTAAAAAAAAAAGAAACTGAAAAGTCTAAAAATTGGAATATTAATTCCAGACCGATCCGAACTTCAATGCCAGCGAGTCTATCATTTCGACAAAATGCTCTGACCTACCTTCCGAGCCAAGCCCCCACCTGGTCAACTTCAGGGTTCACGTACCGGGGGACAATGTGGAAACAACCAGGGTATGATTGAGAGAGAACGAACAGTATTTTTGTAGAACCATTTCTTCTTCAATTACGATACGATTTGTTTCAATAATATAATAACATATTTATTATTTGTATTATTTATTTACTTTTTAACCATTGGTGAAATTCTTATGCGGTCGTGTTGTGATTTGATGTTTTTCGAGTGTGCTATGTTCGTTTGGTATGAACATGTGATATGTTCGTTTGGTATGAACATGTGATATGTTTGTTTGATACGAACGTGCGATATATCATTATCATAATCATACGCAGGGATTGTCGCAATCCACAATTTGTTGAAAACTTCCAAATGCAACACATATGATGATGATGATGATGATGATGATGATGATGATGATGATGATGATGATCTTGTTCTAGGTAATGTGTCTGAACGCGTGAATTCATTGTAGCCGAATGATGACTTCGAAATAATTATGACATTCAAACGATGATGACACTAATGACACTCAAATGATGGTGGCGTTCAAATGATGATGACATTATCTATTTTAAAATTACAAAATAGTAAACAAGGTTTTATTAAACGTTTAAACGACAACATCTCGTTTGATTTTCCTTTTAAAACGTTTAAAACTTATCGACTGCCACGTCTTGTTATAACGTCGTGTTAATTTTTATTACATGGAAAGCTGTCATTGTAAAAACAAACTCTTAATTCAAAGACAAAATATTCATTTTATTTTTTATTTTTAACACAAATAGTTCAAGTTTTTTTATTATTTACAAAATGTACTTTTTCTCTAAAAACAAATACATGTGTGTGTGTGTGTGTGTGTGTGTGTGAGTGTGTGTAAACAAACAAAAACAATGTGATGAAAATAAACGAAAACAAAACAATAAGACATTACTTCTTCGAATTCAAGTAAAATTACAAATCTGAGCAAATTGTAAACTTGAGCAAAAAAGGCGTGAAACTGGATTTGTGTGGAGTAGAATGTAATGTGTGTAGAGGTGGGAAATTGAAGGTGTGGAGTTGAAAATTAAATGTGTGGAGTGGAAATCGTATATGTGGTGTGCGAAGTTGGTATGTGGGAACTAAACATATTAAATGTGTGCATTGAAAACTAAACGTGTGGAATGCAAATTAAATGTGCGGAATTAAAATTGAATGTGTGGAATGAAAATTGAATGTGAGTAATACAGATTGAATGTGTGGAATACAAGTTGAATGTGTGGCATAGACAGTTGAGTGGGCTGAAATGACGTTGAATGCATGTGTGTTAAACTGAATGTATACAGTATCAAATTGTGAAGTGTAAAAACTAAATGTGTAGAGTGTACAACGGAATGTGTGGAGTTTAAAACTGAATGTGTGGAGTTTTAAAACTGAATGTGTGGAGTGTAAAACTGAATGTGTGGAGTTTAAAACTGAATGTGTGGAGTGTAAAACTGAATGTGTGGAGTTTAAAACTGAATGTGTGGAGTGTAAAACTGAATGTGTGGAGTGTAAAACTGAATGTGTGGAGTGTAAAACTGAATGTGTGGAGTAAGAAAGAGAGAAGAAATCTGTCACAAAAACATGATCACCATCAGTCATTCGAGCGAGGAAGAAAACAATAAAAAAATAACTCGCGCTAGTTTTCATTTTCAGAATTGCTATCTGCTGTGATTGTTTTGTATGAGATCGAATTGTACTTAAAAACAACAAAATACAAAATTAAATGTAAAAATAAAATATATATATATGAAAAAAATGAAATCCAGTTACTAATTTAAGGCTTAGGACTCAAGTTGATAACAAGGCACTTTATAAACAAAAAGCACAAACTTCAAAAGAAGGTTTTTCATATTGGAAAGGCTACATTCAAGAGGATTGAAGCAGTAAAAGAAACTTAAAAAGAAGATCTAAAATTTTTACAACTATTATGTAACTATTCATACAATTATTTAAAAAAATATATATACATAAATGTATTATGTTTATTTTTCCAATTGCGCACTTGATCATTCTGAGAAGTTGAACTTGAATAAACGATTGCTTGATCTCATAACCACTTAATGGGCAATTTAATTATTTGAGCCGATGGTAGTGCTGCTAATATTGGGCGATTGAATTCTTAAATAATGAGTCTTTTTTCCAAATCACTTGACTACTAGAGATACCGCATGTTTTGAGAGTTTACTGTCCTCTCTGCTGTGGTTGGTGAGGTTCATGAGAATGTCGTTGTCAGCACCTGGTGAGTTGTTGTTTTTGTTGCTGCTGCTAAGATGGATGGTGTTGTTGATGTCTTTAGTGTCGTTGTTGGAAGTAATTGGTTGGTCGAAGTAGTCGTCCTGGTTTTCTTCTCCGATTAGGAAGTAGTTGCTAGAAGTGCTGTTGGAGCCGTATAGTTGTTGTTGACCTGAGTGTAATATATATATATATATATATATATATATATATATATATATATATATATATATATATATATATATATATATATATATATATATATATATATATATATATATATATATATATATATATATATATATTATTTCATGTTATTTATGAGGAAAGCTGCCCTCTAGCGATTGTATTTAATTTATACTCACGTATGTTTCTTAGTGGATGGGGATTTAATAAAAAAGTTATCATTCAAGCTTTAATAACATTTAAATAAAACCTTGAAGACCGTAATTCCACGGACTGTCGAAATTCTGTGGTGAGAACAAGTAGTCGGTATCTGTTGGAAAATTAATATTTATGTTATTTCTGTTGTCAGATGGTTTGTATTTTTGTATTAAATATAATTAAAAATTTGCAACAAACAAAGTGTAAGCAACAAGAATAATCAATAAGTGGTAATCCATTAAATTTAGTAATAATCTTTTTCATTATAAATACAATATGCATGCAGTCAATGGATTGATATTGGTAAGTTACATTTTTTTCTTGAATGTTGAAACTGATTTCAAAAAGTAAGGTCGAAAGAATAATTAAATTCTAACTTGATCCGCATATGTTGTAAGTCAAATTGTAATTGTCGTTCGAGTACAGATTGTAATCGGCCGTCTTCATTTCAGTCAGACTTTCACTTTTAGGATCTTCGCCCAAGTCTTCTTCGACACTGTTAAGGCCCATCGGCTCTTTAAGAAGTGCTAAATTAGCCAAGTTCAGGGCTTCTCTTGGCCTTTCATTTTTTTCAGCGATGTTTGTCAGAACCGTCGGTTGGAGAGGAGACAGTTGAAACGTTGAAGAGTTTTGTAGGAAATTGTTGAGCTGGTTGTTTTGTTGTTGTTGCTGCTGTTGTTGTTGTTGTTGATGTAGTTGTTGATTGTAAGCGTTGTTGGCGTTGTCGGTCGTTGAGTTGTGGAGAAGGCTGCTGATGCTTGCTGTTGGGGGAAAAGAAGGAGTTATGATGATGATGTGTGGTTAGTATTTTTCTTGCGATTATTAGAAAAAATTTCAATCACGAACAACTGTTATATTTTATAGCCAGGATGCAAAAATGTTTAACAAATTATTTTTTATACAAAAAAATTTATAGAAATCTTAGAGCTAGCTTTTTCACCCTCGCTCTTCTTCATTCTCATAAACTTAGTTTTACCTTCATCTTTTGATTGAGGATCGGTAAGATTGACAACGTTGTGTTGTGTGAGGAATATGGAAGGAGTTTGGGACTGCGACAGACCTGGCTGCTTGCATTCTGACTCTGGAATCGGAAGTAGCGTCATCGTCGTAACTCCTTCAAATAAAAAATTTAAAAAAAATACTTTAGTGTAAATTTTTAGAATCGAAAATCAATTTATTCTGCTAAAAATAATACAAATTTATTTGCTTATAAATGTTTAAAAGAAAAACAGCTTTGTTTTAAAAAAGTTTTAGTAAAACTTCTAGCCAACCAACCGAGCGGTGTGGTGTAGGTGGCAGTAGCCCCGCACGGTTTAGCGAAGAGGTTATTGAGCGCCAGTGAGTAATTAATAGGAGTCAGTTCTGGGATGATCGGGTGAGACGCTGAACGAGACTGATTAATCACCACATCTTTCATGAGTGACGTGCTGTTCGCGAGCTGTTCAATACTTTTTTGCTTCTGTAAAAGATCCAGGACGCTTTCGGATTGCTTCTGAGCGACGCTTTTTATGCCGAGTTTGTTTAAATTTTCGGGGGAAAGCGTGGGGAAAAGTTCAACGGACGAAAGGTCTTGGTACTGTCCGTCGAGTGACGTCATTGTTAGGTGTTTTTTGGCCGGGTCTACCGAGAACAGAGAGTTTTCAAGAAAGCCAGCGTCGATGTTGTTGTTATTGGCATCTTCAAGATTCTGCCTCTTGGTCGCCTGGTTGTGGAGGTCTTGCTGGGTACTTCGTGACACAAGTTCCATCAGGTTACAGTCAGAAAATTGGGACGCTTGATGATTGACCAACTGCATCCAAAATAAAACAAATAAACCTTAAAAAACAGGTTTGTTAACAAATCCCTTATATTTCTGAATTTGCCGGCTTTTCATTTATTGCAAAAAAAATTTAATGACATTTTTCGAAATTTATATATGTAAACACTTATTTAATTGTATTTGATTTGTTTTTTTAAGATATAGATAATATTATTTTTAATTTAAAAAAATTCAAAACATTTTTTAATTTCAATAGAATGCATTGTCATAAAGAGCGAGCCTATATTTCAAATTTCAGCTCAATTGGATGACGGAAAGTTAGTTAATTTTCACCTTCAAGGTTTGCAAACATTCAAGCAAGCAAGTAAGCAAGCAAGACCGGTGGTGAAGTTAATATGAGGGATTTAATAAAAATAAAAATATATTTTTTCTTAATTTTAAACTTTTGAATTGTTGCCAATTTTATTTTGAAGCTAGAACTTCTTTATGTTTATTCAAAACATATACTCTGCAGTTTACCCAATTTATTTTGTTGAGCAGTAAAACTCAATTATACAAAATTAAAATGCTAGCTAGTTTTTAACAAAATACTTTTTCAAATTTTTCACAAAAGATATTACTTATAAGCAAAACCAATAACGCCACGACAAACTGTCAGATCACACGATGAAGAGGACCAGGCAGACGTGGGGTAGAGAAAAAATATCATAAGAGATGATTGTAAAAAATGGCTAATTAATCCTGCGCTTAAGTCACCATAAAACTGGTATTAATTCGTCCACTAACTTGCTGTCCTGCGAAGCTTTCCAGTAGAAACAATTCCGTGGGATCGATGTTTTGCATGGAATTGTTAACGTTGGTGTTTCCGTAATTTTGTTGGAGAAATTTGTTCAACTTTTGTTGAGAGTCGTCGCTCGATTCTTTGTCGTAGGAGGAGGAATCAAATGCCGATGTTTGACCTGAAAGCTGTCTCATCTTCTCCGTTGTCTTGTTTCTCACAATTCTGGGTGAATAAATTTAAGTTAAACTTGTATGATAGACGTTTTTAGCAGATATTTGTATTAATTAAATAACAAAACAGAAAGATATTGTTAAACGTGTCATTTTTCAGTAGAAGTAGAATTTAAAAAAAAACACAAATGCAAGTATAATTACCTGTTGATTGAACTGACACTTGGAACGGTCTCCTTGCTACAAATGCCTTCTTTCAACAACTTCTCCCTGATCTCCCAGGCAAACATCGTTGGATTCTCCAGTTTGTAAGTGGCGATGTGCTGGACGACGCTGTTCGTTGCAACTTTCGGTTTCGAGCCGCCAATGACTCCCGGTTTGATGGAACCGGTCTCGTAATACCTGGAAAAGGTTTGTGAGATACCGAAACCATTTAAGAAATTTTTCAATGCAATGCTTGAAACTTTCAAAAAAATATTTGAAAATGGTTTTTAAACCCAATTTAATTATACTAAATAATTTTACTTTTAACTGCTTTATAAAGTTTTTAATTATTTCATTATCTTCACTCACCTTCCCAAAATTTTGCTGACACATCCATGTGAGACTTTCATTTGCCGGGAAATCTCGCATGGTCTGACACCCCCTTGAGCTAGATGGACTATTTTGTGGCGTATGCTGTCTGGCAGCGGGCGTCCATTGACGAAGATTCCACCCAGCTGGTTGACACCCCCATTGCCAGATGCCGAACAATTGACTAAAAGCATAATTTTGGTTTTAATAATGAATTTTATTATACTGCCGATCCTTTGATAGCAAAATAATCGCCTAAAAAACTGTCCTATTTTAAATTCATTCTTTAAACATGTATTGCATTGATTGTTGTAATATGATAAACACATATCTGGAATCGAAGCTGTGATCATCGAAATCATTTCAAGACGTTTGTACTCAAAGTCAATTCGGTCAATTGAGTCACTGCAGTGACACAATTCACATAATTTTTAAAGTTTTTATTTGTTAAATGTGCCAATGTTTGAAAATGTGAAAACTATTTCTGCATTGGTTCTTCTCGTGCGATGGTATATTAGCATCAATCTGGGGACCGTTTGGCTGTCTTAACCTCTTCACAGACGAAGTTATACATCTAGAACCAAAAAAATTATGAATACAACCAAAGCCTTATTGAATAATTTAGTCTCCAAAACAAAAAAAAATATGCAAGCTGATCATACAATGCAACGACAATACATCAAATAGCACGTATGTAAGTTTTCTTTGCCAGTGAGATTAGCGTTTAATTAGGCATAACTGATGAAGTATTTACGAACACGTAATATATGTATATATTGTGCATATCACGTACATATGCAGCATTGTGTACAGCGTGTATTTGTGAATTGCTGTGCAAAGCGTGTATTTGTGAATTGCTGTGCAAAGCGTGTATTTGTGAATTGTCATTCACAGCGTGTATGTGCGCATTATGCATGGCATGTATGTATGCATAACCTGGAAACATTTTATTTACTTCAGATTTTGTCCGAAAATTGTTTTCAAGTTTTTCAGCTGCTTGAAAAAAAAACTTTTTTATACATTTGCATTTACACTGAAAGTTACTGTTACATTCGAATGTTTAATTACATTTACATTCCCTTCGAAAAATAATTTCATCAATATATTTGAATTACATTCACACTTACATTTTTTGCCAGGTATAACAATTTTAGGCTTTAACAAGTGAATCAAAAAACAAAGTTTTTTAAAAACACACTTTTATATAATCGATTGTGTAGGCCACATTCTGTTACATAAACAACGAGCATATTAGCATAGACAATAAATAGTTCGATGAAAATATCACAAATAATTATTTAATTAACTTTTGTCCAATCGATCCGAAAATTTGATAGAATGCATTGTTAATCAGTTCGGAGGATTGTTTTAATTTTGAAGTCTCTAGCTCATGGGGAAGTTAGTTTAAAATCAATTGCAAAATTTGAAGACATACAGACCGACAGACAGACAAAGAAGTCAAGTTAAGTAAAAGTGTGTAATAACATGTCGGGCTGGACCCAAATTAGAAAGACCGGGTCTGAAAATTTGGCCCAATAATAATTTAGTACTCTACAACTCTCAATAAAATTTCAAAGAACAAGAACAACAACATCAACCAGATCTCAATATTCTGGCCAGACGACGACATTAATTGGCAAAGCTCTTTACATTTTTATTTAAAAAATAACCAATTAATACTAAATACAAGTGATTGTTATCATCTAACCTCTTCATTAAGCGCAATCGTCGATTAGAAAGTTTTTCCTTAAATTAATTAAACTTCGAAGCTATCTCTGAAATAACCGCACGCTTCAAATTATGACTTTCACCAATAAAGGAGATGTCACACCTAGATTGATTGAATTCATTCGGCAGGACATTCAGGTATGTGGTCAGTCAAGCATGTATGTGTGCACCTACCTGATGTGCATGAATGAACAACATGGAATCGTCCAAGCATAGACGAGCATTAAAAACAAATTTTTAGACGACGAGTTAGTCACAATTTCTACGATAGCTGTCTGAGATTTTGTTCTTAGATTGTACCGATAAGCAATTATCGGAATTTAAAATAATCTATAATCTATAGGAACTATATTGATGAGAAATAAGTTTAAAACTTCAGCTTTAATTTCAAGAAATCGGAGTCTACATCTTGATTTTACATCGGATTGAAATTTGTAGGATGAGCTCAATTATTGGACGAACATTTTAACCGAAAAACCAGCGAACGAACGCACTCGATCTCACCTTTATCATTCTTGAAGTCTCTAGCACTATTCTGGAAGACCTTGGTAAAATCAGCGGTCTGAGGCATAACGGTTCGGCATGAATGAATCCAAACCTCTCGATCCGTGTCGACGATGAGCTAAAAGTCTCTTCCTGAAACTAACAACATTGAGACAGACTCGCTCTTGTAGATAGGAGCAGCACTATTCGCACAGGCCGAGAGCATTCTACAAAAAAAGAAGGAGAAGAAGAAGCTCGCCTGACAGCGTAGCAGGCCAACAACAACAGTGACGAGGCATTCGGGACAATCAGCTTGGCGCGCATTGTCTCGCTTCGAAATGATTAGATGGTCCCACCCATTTCATTTCATGTTTTTCTCGTTAACTGGATTAATCGCACACGGGTGATGATAATGATGGTGATGGTGGTGATTAGTGATGATTCGTATTACGTACTGTTTGCGGATGAAGGTGAACTTTTTTTATATACCCGTTAACGGCAAGAAATGCACCTTAATTGATAAGCAGGTACATTTAATTATTACTGAGTATACAAGTGGTTTATTAAAAGTGGGGACATTATTACATTTAAAATAGTTTATAGAGATTTTCAAAATGTTCCGTCGTCGTAAACAACTGCCGGGTGAATTTTAAAACTCGGTGAAACGGAGAGCAAGAAAGCATAAGCATGTGCTTCTCCGCTAACAAAGGAATTTCAGCGTGGAACATTCGAAAGACTGCACGATAACAGATTATTACCCTCCTGCACTGCACGTCGCCTTGTAGCCTGGTGCACAACGATACAAGAGGGAAGATATCGCAGCTACACGCCAAACAGGTAAGCGAAGCGGTGGTCGTGGTTTAAAAAGCATCGGATGTCGGGCAGACAAGAATTCATTGTAATAAGAACGCGTCGAGCGAGTTAAGGACAGAATGATAAATGTAAGTGGTGACGTGAATGCTCCATTCTCATGATGTTTAGGTACTAGATTCCAAGCAATACAATACAATGCCTCGGTTTTATCAACGCACGCAAAGTTTTGTGGGCCAAAAATCTTCCGGTGGATTTGCTTTTTCAATCTTCTGATCAAAAGAAGATCAAATAGAGTATTCAATTGTTTTCCTTATCTTACGAAAAATAATTTATTTAATTAAAATAAATAGGTCGACAATACGAAGAAGAGACTGACAAATAATATTTAACCGCATCCACAACTTCTTAAAGATATCTCCATTTGAAATCATGAAGAATACAAAGCTACTTCCATAAATTCAAAAAAAATAATTAATAACATTAATTAATTTATTTATTAGATAGTAATGTCATAAATTTGGCCAAGCAGATGGAATATTAAAACAACGGGTGCTAGGTTAACTGAGTTGGTAGAGTGTTAGCCTCACGGTTCGACTCCCACTCACTGCCTAGTAGCCCATTTCAACGGAAAATTTAGCGGGTAAAACCGTTCTCTCCGTGGGGCATGTAAAAGAACAGCGCCTTTGAACAACCCGGAAAAGGCTTACAGAATTGAAAAGATTTGTGTGTGGTCGTAATAATAATAATAATAATAATAATAATAATAATAATAATAATAATAATAATAATAATAATAATAATAATAATAATAATAATAATAATAATAATAATAATAATAATAATAATAATAATAATAATAATAATAATAATAATAATAATAATAATAATAATAATAATAATAATAATAATAATAATAATAATAATAATAATAATAATAATAATAATAATAATAATAATAATAATAATAATAATAATAATAATAATAATAATAATAATAATAATAATAATAATAATAATAATAATAATAATAATAATAATAATAATAATAATAATAATAATAATAATAATAATAATAATAATAATAATAATAATAATAATAATAATAATAATAATAATAATAATAATAATAATAATAATAATAATAATAATAATAATAATAATAACAGAGCTTAAAATGGTTCAGAAGACTAAAAAACCTTTGTGAAAACTGAAAACCACGTCTAAGAGAAGTGGCAATGCAGGGTATGTATTACTATGTATGATAAGGTGTGTGAAGTTAGCCACGGATGAGTTAGCCCTACCGGATTGTTTTTTTTTCTTCTAAAACTGAACCACTCGTCTAGTAACAAAAAACATATACTCTATAACCTATGATTTATTCTATTTAATAAAGAAATTAAAAAGTGGAGGAATTAATTTTTAATCGATTTTTGAAATCAAGACCATTTTATTTAAAAAAAAGTGTACAAATGATAACAGACAGATGTAAATATATATATATATATATATATATATATATATATATATATATATATATATATATATATATATATATATATATATATATATATATATATATATATATATATATATATATATATATATATATATATATATATATATATATATCATTTACATCTGTCTGTTATTTAATATATATATATATATATATATATATATATATATATATATATATATATATATATATATATATATATATATATATATATATATATATATATATATATATATATATATATATATTAAATAATCAACAAACCCAAAAAATCAATTTTGCTCGAGATTGGATCAAAGAATGACCAGCTGACAGAAGGCAAAAAGTAGGAATTGGAGGGAAACACTCTGAGTGGAAGAGCATAAAAAGTGGTGTACCGCAAGGATCCGTTTTGGGACCTTTACTGTTTGTTCTGTTTATCAATTACCTCAAATATGTATGTACGTTCTTTATGCATTGCCACACCATTCATCCGATCGTAATGAAATTTTTACACAACCTCGAGAGTCAATGGGAGACAATTACTGTGAACAAATTGATATTGGTAACAAATGAGCGGGAGAGCGAGCGGAAATGGAAATTTAGAGAATGAGCTGAAACGAGAACGGGAAAGCAAGCGGGAACGGAAAAGCAGCTGAGAGCGAAAGATCGAGCAAAAAAGGGAAAGCGACCGGGACAATCCCGCAGCTACGAGGGGCGAGGGGGCAAAGCCCCCTTAAGACATTTGGCCCCCCTAGAAAGTTTTAAGATATGTAGTTTTTTTTTAATTTATAAACCTGTTAACTGATACACTAGTAAATAGCTGGATAAAACAGCGTATTTCCCCCCCCCACAAATTCTAAGATATGTACCTACTTTTCGAACTTTATAAGCCTGTTAACTGTTATACAAGTTCATAGCTGGATAAGGCAGCGAATTTCTCCCCCCCCCCCTGAAAAATTCTAAGACATGTACTTCTTCAAACTTTATAAACCTGTTAATTTTTAGCAAGATAAGGCAGCGTATTTCGCCCCCCCCCCCCTCTGAATAATTCTAAGCTATGTAATACCTTTTTGAACTTTATAAGCCTCTAAACCGTTATACAATACAGGTACATAGCTGGCTAAAGCAGCGTATTCAGGAATAGTCACAAAATTGAGATTGTTGGGTATCTATCAACACACCAGCAATATAGTGTATTTTGTATCCAATGCGGTTAACTTATTAACGCATCACTTCAAACATCAACTTTTTCTAGGGCCCACCTATATTTCAGAAAAATCTAAATTTTTTAAAGCCCTTCTTTAATTTTTCCTCCAAAATAATTGATGAGACTGTTAGTCGGAGCTGCTTTGACAAAAAAATTTCAAAACCAACTTTTTATTTCTTCTCTAAAAAACTGATAGCTGATGATCGGAGGAGGGGGATATCCGGAGGTAGTTTATTCATACATGTTTATTAAACTACTCACCACTTAAGGGAAGGCACTAAACCATCATAGAGTTTAGTGAACCTATCCATAAAAATGATTCACTCCAACATCAAAAACTTAAAATATCAGAATAGATGCTTGAAGTGTACCTATATAAAACTGCAGATTATGTTTACATTAAAAAACAAAACAGAAAATTAATTCTGTAATGCAAAGATTTGTGATAAATATTGGTTATTTTTATTTAATGCACTTTTTGTCATTTTATTTTTATAACCCCCCCCCCCCCCCCGAAACTAAAGCAACATTGACAAATTTTTAACAAAGGTGCCCAGTGCCCAGGAATAAAGATCAATCTAATCTGATCTGAAACTATCGTTAATATCCATTGCAGTTCCAATCACCATAACAAAGCAAGATTTTGTTATACGTTGTAAAAAAAACATTATCAGGCATATATAAAACTATTCCAGCCTTCCAGCCAATGAAAAGTTCACATCGTGGAAATCCAAAATGAAGTCATAAAAATAATAAACAATATGGGTGTTGCTGATGCAACTTGGATTTATACATATAATATTTACATTGTCTTTTCAACTCCCGATATAATTTTAGTGTTTTTTAACCATTTTCATTTCGCCCCCCTTTAGCGATAGCTTGCCCCCCAAAGCATGACGTCTAGTTGCGGGGCTGGACCGGGAACGGAAAAAGAAGCAAGATGAGGAAAGCGACAGGGAGCGGGAAAGCGTCCGGGATCAGGAAAGCTACCGGGATCAGGAAAGCGACCGGGAGTAAGAAAGCTATCGGAAACGGGAAAGCAAGCGGGAACGGAAAAGTGACCGGGAGCGGGAGAGCAAGCGGGGAAGGAAACGAGAGCGAGAGAAAAACGATGGAAAAACCTCTAAAACCCCAAACAAGGTCTAGAGGTAAATTTAGTAGAGATAAAGCCTCAGGATATGGTTTAAAAAAATGAAGTTGCAAGCTGAGTAAAAATATAAAGTTGAAATTTTTTGTTAAAACGTCTAAGGGCGGCCCAGGCCCCTCCGGCCCTCTTCCTGGATCCGCCGCTGGTAAAAGTGGAACATGTATTTTCTACACAAGCACTTGTAACAGATGAAAGCAAAAATAAATATATGATATTAAAAATGACCTACAAGGCGTTCTGATTTTTCTTGAAAGTCAGAAAATTTTTGCAAACTTTTTTGGTATTTTTTGCCGAATAATTTTTTTATTTGCATTTTGTTAAACAAACTTTGAAAAAACAATTTGATACAAGCAAACTACTAAATATAAACAATAAAACAAAACACAACTTTTCCTCAATGTTATAAATCACAGAGCAATTACAAGTTACATGTAGATGTAAAGTTACATTTATAGAAAAAACGGATTTACAGATTTCTGTGATCACCAGTTCATGCAAGTGTTGGTTTGAAAACAACATCAATAAAACCTAATAACAATTTTTGATTAATTTTATTTAATGGACAAAATATTTAATCAGCAGTTAAAATTCATCGTGAAGATGAGTTGTGGTCTGACGTTGACCGATCATCATATTGAAGTAGTTGTGAATGGAGGGAAGATCGTGCGAGCCGGTGTACATGTCGATGAATTTGCCTTCATGGAAAAGCAGCATTGATGGATATCCACGAATCTGTTTGTAAATACCTTTAAATTATTAGTTTGTCTAACTTCCTTCTATAAGTCATTTGGATTTGTTAAAGTTGTAAAGATACTCTAAAAAAGTATGAAAATAAGACCTCATGTATTTCACACAACTTGTTCTCTTCAGAGCAGTTGACTTCTGCCACAGAGATGTATTTCTTCTCTCGATATTCCAAGGCCAGTTGTCTCCAAATTGGAGCAATGGCTTTAGAGAAAGAACACCTGTAACAATGTAAGCATTTTTTAAAGACACCTACCTATAGTAATAGCAATATTCCTAGATTCGATAAACATCAATAACCAGTAATCTCACATGTTAATTTAAGACAGAAAAATAATAGATAATGAAACAAAAAACCCGACCAGGGCACGAAGAAATTGACAAATAAGAATCTCTGAGAAGTCGCCATCTCATGAAATGTTTCGATCGTCAACTTTTTAGCAGGACTCTGAAAGTTTTTTGAGTTGACGTTAATAAAAAAAAGTCTCATGGAAAATTTTGTTTTTGATTAGTGGCATAAATAGAGGTGATGTCATCCAGTGTGGTGACTAGTGGTGTCACCCCATCATGACCTAGTGAACTTTGCCTCAAAATGGAAGGAGGGGGCAAACAATAATGAACTTTTCCTTAAAAAAATAAAATTTAGTAAACTTTATTTCAAGAAAAGTCGATGACCGACTGGGGGGTCAACTTTTGGTGTCACCACATGTGATGGTGTCACTCGATGCTGGTCAAATTATCTTTACTAAAGTTGTGAATAATGTTTTATTGAAACAAACATCGTATCAACGTACAAAACAAAGATGTATTCTCACCCCATGAGCTAAAGATTCATCATCAATCTCTTTATCTTTCAAATTGTGAATGAACTCTTTTAAATTCGCCTTGCTGTAATGAGATCCTCTGAATATGTCCAACTGTAAAATTATTATTTATATGATTAATAACTTTTTATCTACCACCGATGATTGAAATAATATTTTATTTTTTTAACCTTCGCTCCACTTTTATAAAAAACAATGAGCGGAACTGAATAAACTTTTTCCTCAAAACATTTGCTTTTGAACTTTCGGCAGTTGAACTGTAAAAATAATTCAATAAGATGTTATCTATTGTTATGACCCGATAAACAACGACGTTAGTTATATTTCGAATATAGTTTATTTAACCATAAAAACGATACAGCGCTCAGCCATCAACAACGAGAGAGAAACTCAAAAAAGGACGTTAATGGAAGGAAAACAAAGATATTAATATCCACAACCGTAGATATCAATATTAACTATTATTTATAAAAATATATAATTAATACAATTAAATGTATCCATAACACCTCCCCCTCCTAAACAAGATAAGTTTTCTTGGAAGCATTCATTTCCAATCTTCGAGGAGGTCGACGTGTTCTTTTAGGCCTCACCTTTGGAACCTGGTCTGTCGAGATGATTTGACGATTGTCCTCGTTAACTGAAACGTCAACCGAAATGGCACTGTTAGAAGAATCGGTCGTCTTCAGGGATGACTTGATTGGTGGGAGAAGAGGGATGTCGAAAACATCAGATATAACCACTAGAGCTTCTTCTGATACCCGTTTTCGCAACTGATTGCAGTGTCGCCGCATCACTCTTCTTCCAACTTCAACGTCATAAACAGATTTTCCCAAACGTCGGACGATTCTACCGGGAGTCCATTCTGGCTGATTCGGATTGTCGTATGTCCGCACATAGACAGCATCTTGTTCTGTAAACTCTCTTTTACAAGAACCGGGTTTCTCGATCTTTTCATCTTGATGATGGAATTTATTCAGTTGGAGGTCTGTCAAAGGAATTCGTAATTGTCTGCCTAGGAGTAGCTCTGCAGGTGTTTTCAGTTCTTCTGATGATGGTAGAGGTGTTGTCCTATACGTCAGCAAGAACTTTTGCAGCACGTCAGCCGTCGCACCCTCTCCCTGCAATTTTCTAAGAGCCCGCTTGAACGTATCAACGAAACGTTCGGCTTGTCCGTTGCAGTGAGGCTGATATGGCGGTGATCTTACATGGTTGATGCCATGACTTTGGCAGTACTCCTCAAACTCCTTTGAAACAAATTGTGTTCCATTGTCCGACACTAACATCTTTGGGTACCCATGCTGTGAAAAAATTTTACCCAACTCTTTGATTGTAGCAGTTGTTGTCGATGTCCTCATTTGGACAATTTCAGGCCACTTGGAGAAGGCATCCACAACCACAAGGAACATCATTCTTTCCATTGGACCGGCATAGTCTATATGGATCCTCTCCCATGCGCAATCTGGTGTCGGCCATGGTGACAATTCATTTTTGACAGGCATCTTTGCAGCCATCTGACAGGAGCTGCAAAGCCTTACTCTGTCTTCAATATCCCTGTCGATACCTTGCCAATAAACATACCTCCGAGCGAGCATCTTCATCCTGGTGGCTCCTGGGTGTCCTTCGTGCAGCATTTTCAGAACTTGGTTCTTCAATATTGCTGGTATCACTGCGCGAGATCCCATGAAGAGTACACCATTACAAACAGACATGTTTGTAGCACGGCTGTGGTAGGCGTGTAGGAGCGATCCTGACTGAAATCTCGGCCATCGTCCTGTTCTGACGGCTTCCACAACCAACTTTAGCTCGGAGTCTTCTTCGGTCATCCTACTAATTTCCTCCTTAGTGACAGGCAAGTGTCGGATAACATCACTCTGAACTGCGTTGACATCCATTTCAATCTTTGCGATAACGATGTCATCATCTTCCTGCAGTTTTCTTGAAGTGATAAGACGGGATAGTGCATCGGCTTGTCCAAAGTGGGTAGATCGTCTGTACTCCATGTTGAAGTCGTAAGCAAGCAAGACGAGTTCCCATCGTTGTAGTCGATTTGCTGAGTGAGCAGATACACCAACCTTTGATCCAAAAATAGATAGTAAGGGCTTGTGATCTGTCAGCAGCATGAAGCGTCTGCCATAAACATAGCGGTGGAATTTTCTCACTGCGAATACCAAGGCAAGAGCTTCCTTCTCTATCTGTCCGTAGTTCTTCTCAGCCTTTGTGAGAGCTCTACTGGCGTGTGCAATTGCTTTTTCCATGCCGTTTGGAAAACGATGGGAGATCACAGCTCCGATTCCATATTCACACGCGTCCGCAGCAACGACAATGTCCAGTTCAGGGTCGTAGTGCGTCAACAACAGATCTGACTGCAGCACTTTCTTTAGCTTTCTTAAAACTTCCTGGTGCTCTGCAGTCCATTCAAATGTGTCCTTCCTTTCGAGATCGTCCAAAGGGCCCCTCATTGATCGCATCTCTGGTACAAAGGACGAATAATAGCTTATCATGCCTAAGAATGATTTTAACTGCTTTGCATCCTTAGGCTCTGGCATTTCAACAATCGCTTGAATTTTCTCGGGGTCTGGTCGACGGCCATCTCTTGAAACAATGTGCCCCAAAAACTTGATTTCTTCTTTAGCAAATGAACACTTTTCCATTCGTACACGAAATCCACTCTCAGCGATTTTCTTGAACAAAGCTTTAACATTTCGATTGTGTTCATCCAGCGTAGATCCGGTCACTATGACATCATCTAGATATGCTGCACAACCTTCCAGTCCTGTGATCATTCGATCCATAGCTTCTTGAAAAATGCCAGGTGCACATTTGACTCCAAAAGGCAATCGCTGGTACTGGAACAAACCTTTGTGTGTATTAATTGTGACCAGTTCCTTCGAGTCGTCTTCAACTTCCATCTGCAAGTATGCGTCAGCGAAGTCAATCTGAGTGAACCATGCGCCTTGGTTCAGACGAGCAAAGATTTCATCGGGCACAGGTAGCGGGTGTCGGTGCATTTCCAGTGCATCGTTGAGTCCTGTTTTGAAGTCTGCACATATCCTGACTGCTCCATTTTTCTTGGCAACTACAACAATCGGGGCGGCCCAGTTGCTGTAGTCAACCTTCTTCAGAACTCCCTGCTGCACCAAACGCTCCAGCTCCACGTTAACTGCTTCTTCCCGAGCAAACGGAATCTTTCTCTGTCGGCAGAAGATTGGACGTGTTCCCTGCTTGACGAACAATTGAGCTTTTGTTTGACATTTTCCCAATTCTTCCTTGAAAACATCTGGAAAACATTCACTCAAACTGCTGGCAAGATGTTCCCCTTCCTCCTTTGGCTTCTGCTCAATTTTGCAGCAGATGGCGTTGAATGCTTTTTGAAGAGGAGGAAGTTGGTTCATCCATTCGATGCCTAACAATTGCTCGACTTTGTCAGCCACGTAGCAGCGACCGTGACCTGAATGTCCTCCACAGGTGAACTTTACATCAAATTGTCCCAGGACCTCAATCGGACTTCCATTTGCAGCTCCCAGTGTCGTCGTTGACCTCTCCAAGGCAGGTGAACCGATTTGTTCCCATGTTTCCTTGTTGATGAGTGTGACGTCGGCACCAGAATCTAACTGCATTCTAACCTGAGTGTCACCAAAATTAACCTCAGTGTACCTCCGATTGGCAACCACATTACCAACAATCTTCTTAATTGCTTTATTTTTTCTCTGTTGAGCTTTTGGCTGATTTTTCGGACAATCTTTTCTAAAATGTTCTGGCGAACCACAGATGAAACAATTACCTTTGGTAGAAGATCGGGGGATATCCTTGCTAGGGAACCCAGGTCGAGGCTTCTTCCTGTTCATTTGTTTTACTGTATTAACATTTTGTACATTGTCGATGACGTCCGAATCTATTTTCAAACTCGTTACAAATTCGCATTCTTTAACAAGGTCAGCTAACGTGCACTCCTCTTGAGTCTCCAGTTTCCTCAACAACCTTGTTCGGATGTCAGCATGTCGAGCTCCTTGCAGTGCCGAAACAAAAACAAGACATTTAAAATGTTCTTTTGACATTTGTTCGACTTGAGCCAGTGCCGTCATTCTATTTATTGTTGAACCTAGCTTGCTGTACCCAAGATCACCAATTACCAACCTGAACATGTCGAACCTTCTCCTGAAAACCGAGACCTTGTCCCCAAACAGCGACTCCAAAATTTCCTTGGTTTCGTCGTAGGTCAGATCTTTTGTTGTTTTCGGCAAGATGTGGTCGGTGAAACTCCCGTACGATTGCAAGTCCAACTTCGACACGAGTGCTTGCGTTTTATCTGGGTCGGATAACTCGGTACCATGGCTGATCATAACTGCTTCGAAACGATCAATCCACTTTGAGAATGTCCTACCGGACTCGGGGTCATGGCTGAATTCCGAAATTTGTCTCATCAACTCTGGTACCAAATCTGGTTTGTTTCTAACCATTGAAACTGGACCACTTGATTGAAACTTCATCGACCGAATGAGTTCTGCAAAAACCTCTTCGCGTTTGCGATTGTCTTCGAGAATTTGCGTACGCATCTCCTCCTCACGTTTGCGGTTTTCTTCATCTCGGCGTCGGTTTTCTTCGTCTCGGCGTCGGTTTTCCTCCAAAAACGTAGCCATGAGTGAATAAAACTTTTCTTCAGCCATTTCAAATCCTCGTCGCCAAAATGTTATGACCCGATAAACAACGACGTTAGTTATATTTCGAATATAGTTTATTTAACCATAAAAACGATACAGCGCTCAGCCATCAACAACGAGAGAGAAACTCAAAAAAGGACGTTAATGGAAGGAAAACAAAGATATTAATATCCACAACCGTAGATATCAATATTAACTATTATTTATAAAAATATATAATTAATACAATTAAATGTATCCATAACATCTATAAAATCATATCTTTATAAAAACAATATTTTAAAATAATTATTAAAATTCCCACCATAGTCATCTTGATGCCCTCCACACTCGAGGTTATGTCTTCAACCAGTTCCTCCCAGCCATCTAAACTATTCTGACAGTTGGAACATTCGTCATCATAAAAACGAACAATATTGGCTCCAGTGGAAATGGTCTCGTCAAATGTCTCTGGTTCTAAGTCAACCATTTGTTCCTTGAATGTGTTGGATTATTATTATTATTTATTATGTTTATTAAATTAATTTTTTATTATTTATTTAATTTATCATTTATTTAACTTATCTCAGTTCAAAATGTAAACAATAAAATGCATAAAAAAAATATTACGAAAAATAACTCACTTTTGGTTTGAAAACCTTCATAGACGAGACAAAACTATTCAGCGACTCAAAATCCCTCGGTCCTTCGTAGGTTTTTTGCTGTGAATAAATTACCATATTTTATTAAAATCAACTTTAATTCTGATAAAAACCAAACCATGAATGGTTAAATTTCAGTTTTCTAATACAGTAAAAGTCCTCTAGAATGGCGCCCTCAAGAATGAAAACTAAGACCAACAGACACTTTTGTTCTAAACAAAAATTCTTAAATCTGTATCTGGCCTATAGTAGCTTGTCTCCGAGTAACGGACGGACACGAGAAACGAACACTTTTGCTCTCTCCCAAAGATGTCCGCTGTTCAGGACTTTTACTGTAATTACAAGCTACTGCATGTAATTAAAGGTTAAGCTCTAATGAATGCATTGTTTCATAAAAATTACATTAAATACTTACTTTTTCACCATTTTTGAAATAGATGAGTGTGGGGTAGCTCAAGATTTTTTGATCTCTGCATGCCTGTGGGCTCGTTGTGCAATCAACCTGAGATTGAACAATTTAAATGTATATAATAAATTGATTAATAAAACTCTTCCTGTTGCAGCTTCATGATGTGCCACACATTCTACCTTATCTATATCTGACCACATCTCAAAATTGTCGTTTAACCCTGGCCCCCTCCTCTAAAAGCTGATATCAACCTCTTCTATCTAGCAGGTATAATGCACAGCAACACAAGCAATCTCTGCTATTGAGGATCAGGATGTAGCCCCTCTTTATCAAAACTGTTTTTCATATAACCTCTTCAACACTATCAGCTAATTATAATGTTTTTTGTTGTAGTAAATGGTCTAATTAATCTGATCATAAAAATTTGTATTTTTTAAATTCTGTAAAAATAATATAAAAAAACTTGTTACTAAAATCCGAATAACTTTAATAATTAATTGAAAAACTATAAAAAATTAATCCAATAAAAAATATTACTTCAGCAATAGTGATGGACTTGTCATAGATTAAAGACTTTGCCAGATGTGTCCACGTAGGTGCAAGCTGCTGGCAGTGCCCACACCATGGTGCAAAAAATTTAACAAATAGCCTCCCCACAGACTTGAAACTGGCAAAGTTGGAGTCACTTAAAACCATGACATTGTCACCGTTTTCCCATTCTTGCACGTCTAGCTTCTTCCAAATTAATAAACTTTCATATAATTCTAGTTTTCAAAATCAATTCCTAGTAATTATTGTTGATCGTGATAATCAAATAAAAAATGATACAAACAAAAAGATCTGATATCTTTTCTTCAACAAGCTCCTTCATATTTCCACTTACAAATTCACCAGAAAATATTATAATTGGATTTAAGTTGTATTTGAACAAAGCCAATCTAAAGCCAAAAACGTCTTAAAATTATTGAAATAAAAACATTAAAAAATATTACAAAAAAACTTTTTAAAACATACGTAGGGATATCAGTGATTCCAATTTCTGTGCAAAATTGTTTATTTTTGTCGGCACAATCAAGCTAAAAAAAATTATTCACAAAAATGCAAAACAAACTCTAATCTTTATTTTTAAACAAAAAGTTAATCTAATAAACTGAATAACTAACAGTGGCAACCACTATTGGCTTTCCTTTTCGTTTTTCTTTCAATTTTGCAGAAATTGCTTCAAGGACTGGCATTATTTCATTGCAAACTTTACATCTAATGACACATATTTAATTTATATTCAAGATATTTGTCTTAAAATATTCCTTAACAAACCATTAAAAATCATGCAGACAAAGCATCAAATCTTACTTTGGCGTGCGAAACATAACAAAATGAGGATTCAGTTTTAAATGTTCTTTAAAATCAGATTCATTATATTGAACAACCAATGACTGACTGCCATCATAAGAAGGTACTTTTTTCACTTCCACGTCGTCTGAGTTTTTTCCAAAATGATTTTCAGCACAAGTGTAATAAAAACACAGACACGATGTAACACACACAACTAAAACCCAATTCATGATTTTAAAACACTAAAACAAAATCAAATCTTAAAAAAAAAACATGAACGACAACGCAAATATTTGGGCGTAGTAAACGAACGGTTGCTGAGGAACAACAAAAGAGGATGGGCGAGGACTTCACGGTATATATCCACCCACCCGATTATTCTTTGAACTTTCTATTTGGGGCGTGTTATGTATACAAAACACCATCTTTAAAATTGAATAAACATTTATTTTCCGATTGCGTTATCAAGTGATAATGTTTATCAAAGAGCCGTTAGCAACAAAATAGTGACTAGTATGAGACGTGGTCGCTATGGATATTCGTTTAGCTTGAAGCTATAGCTAAATTCAGAAAGAATTTTGTTGAACCATTTTTTATATTAAAAAATATGAACTGCAAAAATGCTTCTTCAGTCGAGTTCACAATTTTGTCTCCTGGCGGACCTACATTAGCCTACCACGTTGGGTGCATAATTCAAAACAGTTTTTACGTGCACGGTGGAATCAATCAGCCGAGAAGCAGAATCCCGGTCAACGACCTGCACGAGTACTCGTTCTCTACAGGAATTTGGTCCACTTTAACCTCGTCAGACTCACCTGCACTCAGCTATCACGCATGCGTCGCACTGTCAGATCGTTATTTGGCTTTAATTGGCGGTTGGAACGGTAAATTACGCGCGAGCGACGTTAGTGTATTCGATACTGGAACGAAGAAGTGGATGAACTGCTCCACCTCTGGATTTCCTGTCGGAAGCGGACTGAGTTCACATAGTGCAAATCTTCTATCAGATGGAACCATCCTTGTAATTGGTAGGGAAGGCTTTCTAAGAACCCAGCGCAGGTATTCCAGTATGTTCTTAATCTCCTGCAAGTTGCCGGAATGTCGGTTCAAATACACGCAACTCGAAACAACAATCGAGTCTAGATCCGGCCACACATGTAACATGATAGGTTCACAGTTATTCATCATCGGAGGTCGCAGCGATCACGTGCTGGAAACCCATCCGTTTTCAGTGTCAGGGTCGTCCAACTCTGCCGCTAAGACGACCTTCACCGAAAACAACAGATTAGTCAATAGCGAGAGCAAAACGAAAAAAATTATTCCTAGAAAATACCACTCTAGCGTTCTCTGCAATTCTGGAAATGCTATTTTCCTCCATGGCGGATGGACTTTTGACGGCAAGCACAAATTTCCTACGTCTGACTGTTTCTTACTTAGCTGTACACCTACAGGCGTCTGTAGATGGACACACCTGGGAGATCCCCGTGTTCATTTGAGTGGGCACGTCATGTGCGCCGACGAAAACAGATTAATAGTACACGGTGGAGAAAGTGGAACTGTTAAATGCTGCCTCTACGAAATATCGGCAACCTCGTAAAAGTCGAAAAATCAACTAAACGACAAACTCCTGAAATACTTTCAATACTTATATTTATTAGCGAACAAACAGAATCTTGACATTGCATAACCACATCTAAATAAGTAGAAATGTTTATTATTTAAGACAAAGTTGAATTACTGAAAGTAAACAAGACATTTATGACTTCAGGGCTATCGTGTCATAAAGGCTAGTGATTTTGACAACGGGTACTCCGGCTCCGTCTTCATCACACATGCCCGCCACCTATTGATAGAAATAAGACAATAACCCAAATGCAAATTTACCCGAAACAATGCAATCCGACAAAAATCAAAATTGAAGCAGTCCATTTTATTATTTTAAAATTATTGTATCATCATGAAAATTACTACTACTATACAAACGTCGTCACATCTCAACAGCAGAATTATTTTCATTCGTAAGCACCTTCTGCATGTACTGCGGCGTCAGCATGATCTCTTCGTCCATCGCTTTCAACTGACGATCGACCTTGACGCATTTCTGGAGCTGAATAGTCAAATCATAACCACATTAAAATAAACCATCACAAAGCAAACTGTTTAACGCACGACAAAACTGGAATAATGTGCGATCACAAATATATTCTCCTAATCATCATCATCATCACAACTAACCTGTTCCGATATCCTGCCCAGCATGAGGGCCGAGTTGTACTTCTCCGGGTTGTCGTGGAAACTGACCATTCCGTCCCTCTGGTTGATGGTCGCGAAAATTTCTTTGTCCTCGATCTGAAGTGAGATTTTAATTCGATTAATAGATCGGTTTTAGTCGATTTATTTAATTGAAGTGAAACAAATAAATGAAAATAAAACAGACCATATTGAGAATGTAATTTTCAGCAGCTGCAGCAGAAGACAGCTGAACTCTGCTGGCCATATCATTGAACGAGAGAGTCATGAACGTCTGAAATGAATACAATTATTTGCCGTTTAATATGCCACAACGTTGAATTATCTTTTACCAAAAAATTGAACAAAGTTTCTCATTAATTTTCTGTTTACTTATAAGAACCTCATTGCGAACTTAATATTAAATTACAAAAGTTTTATGTTTTAATAACATATCAATCACTTTTGATTATTGATAGTTTTCTAAGATGATTTTCACGAAAAGATTACACACAGAGAGAAAGAGAACAATCTTTAAAGTCATATGAGACTAGATAATACAATTACTCACTTTAGTTAAGCATTGGATGCTTCTTTTATAACTAGCTTTAACACACTGTTTGACAAGACCCATGTTCTGATCCTGTGGTGACAAACAAGACAAAATGATTAGCTGGATATTGAATACAATATACTTGGATTGTTTCGATTTTCCGAATTACAAAAATGTCTTACCGAATTGAAGATATCGGTGTGCTTGATGACTACGACATTGAGATCTTGACTTTGATAAACAAATGCTTGTGCCAGATCGAGATAGGGCTGGCAGGTGGCCTGGGTCTAAGTTGAAGCAACCAATCGTCAAGTAACAAATCAGCAAAGAGCATTATTAGCTCCATAAAAAAGTTTTAGGAAAAGAAAAAGTGTTTATGGTAATAACAAAAATTTAACTTCCTGAACAAAACAGCCCATTTGTAAATATTTATTTATTATTCATACAGAAGCTTTTATGTTGACTTAAAACAATCTTAAAAGTTGTGTCTCACCTTGGTGCTCCTGGTTACAACGTGTGATGTATATCTCGGCAGTGTTAACAACTGGAAAACAAAAAACAAAACAGTGTTATATTACTCCGCATACAAAATCTTTAAAAGAGAAATATCTTCTTACTTTTCCATATTCAATGAGGGAAACTAAAATGTACTTCTTGTAAGCTTCCAGCATGATCTGACTCATGGCCAGGCTCGGAGTTGTGATCGCCTGTTAAAGCATTCAAGGTTATATAAAATGGAAGAAAACAAGTAAATTAAAAACGAATTTTTAAAACCAATGCTCTTATATGTAATTAAAACACAAATTTTGCAATCAATTTTTTCTTATATTACTCTTTTATTTTATGTTAAAGTCGAAATATCTTAATTATATCGAAATATCGAAATTAATTAAAATTATCTAAATTAATTGACTTATTGTAAAACTAATAATTGAATATTGCATTGTCTTCTATTTTAAGCATGTATGCAAAATTTGAAAAAATCTATCATCAGGAAGTGACTCAAAAATTGATTGCAAGATTTGAAACAGACAGAGAAACAAACAGACAGACAGAGAAACAGAGACGACGAGTTAATAAAAGCATTGGTAATAATAATAAAAATATCATCAAAAAGCATCGAATTTAAATATCTCAACTATTTTCATGAAAATTTCGTACACGCTTGACATGGACGTCTGTATATACAGACGTCCATGACGCTTGAGAATCGCGGTCAGTGAGTGTGGTTCGTGTTAACTTGGTAAAATAGTCTGCCAGTCGGTTAGCGTTTTGTGGTCAAGAAAACCCTCAAGAAAACCCTCAAGAAAACCCCTCGATAAAATCCTCAAGAAAATTAACAAAATTAATTGACTTATTGTAAAACTAATAATTGAATATTGCATTGTCTTCTATCTTGAGCATGTGTGCAAATTTTGAAAAAAATCTATCCTCAGGAAGTGACTCAAAAATTGATTGCAAGATTTGAAACAGACAGAGAAACAGACAGAGAAACAGACAGAGAAACAGAGCCGACGAGTTAATAAAAGCATTGGTAAAAAAGGTTAAAACATTTAAGAAAAGCATTTGTTTGAAATTTGTTGACAAATGTTGCCGCAATTTTTCTTATATAATAATGTAATTATTGAATATTTTTCTTTATTTTTTAAATTAATTAGTGCCTGCCTGATTAATTCAGTTGGGACAAAATTTTCTTTCACGATAACCTATGTGCACATATTTTAGTAGAAGCAAAGTTACAAAATTAGTTTAAAAAAAAAGAAAACAAATGAAAACTCACAATTTCAAAGAAAAAAGCTGCTCTCTTGAAATTCTTGACGGCAGCATAAATCATGCCTCCGTAATAATAATACAGAAGAAAGTGCTTTGCATCAAAGTGACCGTTCTGAATTTGAAAATTTTAAATACGTTAATCAAAAATCAATAAAAGAAAGGCCAACAAATTCTTCCAAACATGGCATCACTAAACAACAAAAAGTTAAATGAGACAGAACATAACTTTAATAATAATAATAATAAAAAGACTCGAATTATGACAGAATGGTTTATTAGCGAAATAACAAACAGAGTAAGACTTACTTCTTTACTGATGCACGTCACGTCGATGTCGAGAAACTGTAAAGCTGGCTTGAGACATTTTGCAGTCAAACAGAGCTGTAATTTTGTACAGTCATTTGATTAGATGTATTGTATTCTAAAAACAGGGCTATAATAGTTAGTATATTGTACATCGGTGCAGTTAAGCAGCATGCCAGCTAATCTTATAAAAATAACCCTGCCAATGTTTGATTGTAATCAAACAGATTCATTTTTATGAACTAATATTACATTTCACAGTACATACTATAAAAACTTAATTTAATAACAAGAACTTAAAGCAACAACACATCTAATTCAACCTGGCACAAATCAGCATGAATGGAAGTGAGTTGCGTCGGACTCAACTGAATCTTCTGCACAGCCTTCGCGAACGTTTGAATTCCTCGGATCGCCTGTCGATCGTTTAATAAGTAACTGATTAGTTTCACTACCAATAACTTCATCACCATCACCCCCACCCAATTATAAAACAGATAGTTTTGTAGATACCTGTTTCTTTTCGATGAGTACATCCTTTAGCTTGTGACAAAATTCAGCAACTGAGAATAAAAAATTATATTAAAATCAAATCACTCATCTAAATAAATCTTTGTTAAATAAATCTCAGGTGCAAAGCATTAGCAGACTTTGAAACCTTCATGTAATTCTAGAATATTTAAAAAACTTTTATTTTGTAACTGGAGTTGAGATGGTTCTAAAAACTCAGACTGGAAAATCGCAATAACATCTCCAGTAATTTATTATTTCAAACAATACTAACACAAATCCGTTGCATATCTGACTTGTTCCCAGTTGCACGAATTAATGAAATTGTTTGCCGTCGCAAGAAGAGAATCGAGATCGACGCTTCCTGGAGAAACTGAAAACTTGGCGACTCTGCACAAAAAATTCCCAAAAAACGGTGTTAAAGCAACAACTATTAACAGATGGACAAAATCAAAATGGTCTAATTTCTCGAATTTTATAAATCAATATGTGATATTATGACGGCATCATGCTAAAGTTTTTCAATCATTTCAACTATTGACATCACCTCCTTCCCCTTTCAAAATGGACATTCATGTATCTTGAAACCGACTTAAATGCTAACCGTTTGGTTGAGTATTAATTAATTAAATAAAATACGAATACTTGTTCTTTCATATTGTATAACTAATTAGTTACATAAAATAAAAACATACAAAATTCCCAAGATCCCAAGTGAGTGGTCCTGAACATTGAACGTTGCCATAGCATTGTCAAGCAATGCAGCATTCTTAATGAGAATTTCTATGTCTTTATTCACTGAATTAGACAGCTGAGTGAAGTTACCTGTAAATAAATAAATAAAGTAAAGAAGAGTTCCAGACATTGTTTCTCACAGCAATGTCTACTAAGATAAAGTTGTTAATCCAAAATTATTTATGGAAAATTCCTCTAGTTTTTCAAAATAGACATTCAAACACATAGCCACATTATAAGCTTTATCTTAACCCTCAAAAGAGAGAAGGTAGGGCAGTAGGGGCCTATGCAAAATAATTTAGAAGTTAATTGGTCACATCGATCTCGTCTGCTCATCTCACCGTTTGTGTAAATCATATATTTATAAAAGAATTTTTAATAAATTTATTATGGGGAAATGCAAACCAATCTTTATATCATACAGATGCAACCAATTAACTTAAATTCAAAATGATTCTGATTGGCCAATGCAGTATTTAATCATGGGCCGATGAAGTATTTAGTTACCTCATAGAACAGAACTGTTCAACCCATGGTGTGAGCATTTTTTAAATCTATAAAATCTTTAAATTTAATCAAATCTTTTTTTAAATTAATTTTTATTATGATCTTACTGTCATCTACATTAAAATGCCAGCTAAATTAATTAACTTAATTTCAATCAAGTTCAAAAAAAAAATTGTGTAGCACTGTTATTATAGAATAGATTTATCAGTAATAAAAAAATCAGTCCATATGTCGCATAGGTAATCAGTACACGAGTACAGTAAAAGTAGTAAATGTACATATCACTCAGTACAGTTGAGTACAACAAAAAGGCAGCAGCAAAGGCAATAAAACTAGAAACTTAATATAATAATAAAAACCTTGTTGTGAAAGATTTTGAACATCGTTGACATAATTTTCCAAAACATTCCCCGACATATTTTCAGTTTCGAAGATCTCTCGATTTGGGTTAATTTAATTATATATTATCCAACCAATTACGACCGAGACTCAACAATATTTTTTTTGTCTTGTAGTAGAAAGTTACTCAAACAAAAACACAGATAGTTTTATAAAAAATTTTATCTTAAACATAAAATAATAATTATGTTGAATGAAATTTTTATGTTTTTGTCTTAATTAAATTGATTAGCATATTAGAAATTTGTCAAATTATTATTAATTAAATTAAATAAATTTTTAAATTTGAATTTAATATAAAATAAAAAATTTATAAAAATAAAATTTAACAAATACAATGTTTTAACCTAAATTTTTATTTGGCGCAAAATGTTTACATTTTTAGTTCTATGTTTTTATGTTGTTTACATTTTGCGGTCTTTAAATTTAATGACGCAGCTGTATATTTAGTTTTTTAGTCTGACGCATATTTTAAAGCTTTTCCTACGACTGCGTGTTCTGAACAGAACATTTTAGTTTATAATCTTGCACTTTGCTGTCTTTGTTTTTCGCAGTGTTCTTCATTTGTATAATTTGCAATGGGGTAGGTTTGCTTTTTTGCAGACTTTGCTTTTGCCCGTTGTTAACACTTCACTTAACTAACACTTTATATCAACTAGCATTAGTTACAGTTAACACTGCTGTACAGTAGGCTTCTTACATTTTATGATAAATAATGTATAATAAAGCACCTGTTTAGTAAAGCTTATTTTTATGTTATATTTACTGCAGTGCAGTGCTCTAGGACTCTAGGAGCTAGAGCCAGAGTTGTATAGAGTCTAGCTAGTCTAGCTCAATGGTTTATAAAACTACTGTTTGTAGACAACTGTCAATATTTTAATTATTGTTTCACGATTTATACTTTCTTTTCGTTTTTTGTACTTATATCTATATTAAAAGTTATAGTATAGATACGTGCAATTGTTTTATGTGGAAAAAATTAAAAATTTTCTGCAGAAAAAAGCGGGCCCGAGAAGAAGATGCGAACTGCGACCATGCGATGCCAATATCTAAACGAATAAATCGTCTTCATATTGAGTAGGTGTTTAATGTTTTTTTCTAAGACTCTTGTTTTATTTATGTAAATAATTATATCTCTAATTTTTTATTTGATAATTTTGTTATAGTTATGAGTTTTTTTAAGTTATAAATTAAGTTTATAATTTTATAATAGATATAATGTTTATTCCAACTACTTTTTTGGAGCAACTTTGTAGAATCTAATTCATAAAAATGAATATGTGTATGTGTCAGCATCAAGTTTAAGCACTTGAACAGATTTTATTGAAATTTGGTACACTCTGGGGAGCATGGACAGGGGACTGTGTGTCTACTTTGCAAAGAGAAATCTGCCAGCCACTTGGCGCTTAATGGCCAAAAAAACAAAAAATAAATTCAGGCATTGTCTGGTACCCCGGCTAGTTTTGATTGAGTTCCGGCAATGAATAACTCCATTGTAGCATTGTGAACTGATGTGTTCATTATAACTGGAATTTGCTATGATATGTTTATTAAACTACATAAAGTTTTTAAAGACAATATATATTTTTTATACTGTGGAAATATTATGTTTTATTTTAATAGCATGCTATATACTTATACTTGATGACGTTTTTCAGAAATTCTCCGATTATTCCAGTCAGTCCCAAGGTATTTAAAATGTTTTTAGTTATTTGGTTTTAAGTTTTGTGATTATTGTTAAATCTTCTAGTTGTTTAGTGTTGGCACATGTTTAAGCTTATACATTTGACAAATTTATGCAACTAATAAAAATCTTTAGTGCAATTACTGCTGAATAGAGAAGAAAAGCTAATCAGGTATGCTGCATGTAACATTAATACAAACAAAATAGACTCTACTCTAATCTAACAAAATCAGTTTAATGGTCAACAAGGCTTTGGTATAATAAGATTATGCTATAATTAGATTCAAGTGTGCTTCAATGTAATTAATTTTTGTTCAGCAATCTTCAGATGATTCTTCCGTCATTCTGAACTGTTCAGGAGTCAACGAATGCCAGGGCTTGGTCGCTCCCACCTCGAACGGGCAGTTCCGTGAAATTTCTAGCTTTGATGCGTCTGCAAGCTCGCATCATTTTACATCTTCAACATCTGGTACTTCTCAACCATTCCAGACTCCTCGCTCCGTAGCATATAATCCCGAACTATCGCGAGAGGAGAATCCCTTCTACTACTCCGTAAATGAACAACTGTTCTATCTTTCTGTAGAAAGAAACCAAAGAAACAACAGACAGCAGCAGTGAATTTTTATTTAGTTAACCCGTTATAAGTTTGTTTTGTTTTGTGGTGGCTGCACTGTATATTTTATGTAACATCAATCAACATTGATTTTAAAGTCCTTTGGGTCATGTGACATTCAAACACATCTTGGTAACATTCATTTGCATCATTGAATGTAATTTAAAACTCTCCGTGTTTTTACAAAGTGTCTCGGCACTGTTATATTTAAAGTGATCTTTTCAATGTGCCTTCAGTTTTTACATGTTTTTTTTTAGTAAATGACTGGCATTACTCGATTTGGTTTGTGGCACACTTTGCATAAAAGTGGCAAAAAGTTGTATAGCTCAGAATGTAGATTTTCACTGTTGGGTAGTCACATGTCAGTAGAACTTCATTTTGTGGGGTAAGACATGTTCAGAGCCATTTGGTAGTTGCTAGAAATGATGCAGAAAGCTTCATTTTCCCATGTACCCATAAAATTGTTTAGACTGTTATGGGTTAAATTATTTACAGAAAGTCATAGTGATGACCCTTAAACCATTTACAGTGCCGAATATATTATAGCTAATAAACCCTCAAGCCGGCTCCCTGACCGTTTCACAGCCAGATTAGTATACGTTTTTCTAATTAATTTACGACTAGCCATGATTTTTCGACGGGTGGCAGCTTTCTTGCTTGTATTATTATATATTGACTTATTTTCCTCCTGTTCCCCGTCTACGACGCCTATGGCCAGCGGCGGATCCAGGAAGACCGGACCACCCTTAGAAACTTTTACAAAAAAAATTAACTTTATTTTTAAGTTAGCTTGCAACTCCATTCTGTTTATCTGTAACCTGATGCTTTTTTATTATTAAATTCACCCTTCGACCATCAATAGTTCTGATATATGACAGATATTTAAAAATCTTGGGCCTTATTTTAATTTTGTTCATTTTACATGTTTTAAATGAGTAAAATTTGGTGAAATTGTTGTCCTTCCTTTTGTCGCCCCCAAAGTCTTGCGCCCGGGCCCCGGGGGTACCCTCTGCCCCCTTCGCTACGCCACTGATCAAGTAATTCTTCACAAATAGTGAATGAATCGTCAATAGTTTTGACAAAAATCGCCAGCTGGGTTCTGCCGTTGACGTATGAAACTGTCCGGCGGGCCGCCAGTCGGACAACCCTGGATTGATCCTTCTCGGTGGGCCTGGTTGCCAGTCACTGAGTTTGACATGGCCGTCTTGTTAGATGCTGGCTGCAATTCCACATTGCACACTATCATCTGTCTTTTATTCGCAACGAGAAAATTTACTTTGAACCAAATGATAGCATCGGCGAACAAAACGCGCTCATTGCGGCAGTTAGTATACCGGTATTTTAAATTCAACATAACGTGTCGCCGTTGTTGTATTCTATCTGTTTGTTAATTTACTAATATACAGTAGGTTTTTAGTTTAAAATTTCAACGTTTGACAAAAGAATAACAGAAATGATATGAAATGTAGATTCTCGGATCACGTGAAGAGAAGACGTTTAGTTAGTAATCTCTGACTTAGTGTCTCTATTACTCTATTTCTATTACCTATAGTGTCTTGGGTAAATTTCGCTACGAATTAACCGGTATTTTAACGCTAATAAGAGTAAAAACACAATAAAAGACTAATTTAAACAGAAACACATTTAAAAATAAATTAGAATAGCATTTTAGCGACATTTAAAAATCGCTCCGGCAGCGTAGTTCCAGGTAAAGATCTATTGTCAGTAGCGCCAGAAATGGCCAGAAGTAAAACGTTCGAAGAAGTCATTAAAGAAAACTATTTTAAGAGTTTCAAATTTTAATTTAATTTAATTCAAGGCTTAAGCAGATATTTATCTACGCCCTTTAGCGTAAACCGCTTCAAAGGCGCATGCAGCTGTCATAAAATTTATGGAAAAGTTCAGTGTAGGCTAAATACTAGGTGTATGCTAAATATCAACTATTTCATTTGATAAATCTTAAAACTAACTATTTATATTTAATTTACATTTATATCACTAATATTTTACTCAGCAGCTAGTATATTTGTTCAAAGTGACCACAGGCGTCGATCCATCAAGGCACAGTGGGCCCAACCCCCCCCACAAAACTTAAGGTGGGGGGACGCTGCCCATTAATCGGTCTCCCCCAATATTTGAACAGTGCAACTGTTTAACATGGCAATTTTAACTTTAAAACCTACAATAAGCGAATAACGTAGTAGCAGCGCTGCATGGAAACAAAATCCGCAATTGCGTCCCAAAATAAATATTAAACAAAATTATTTAAACACAAATATTTACAAATCAATATAAAACAACACAAATTGCCAGATAATTATATTACGGTAAAAGGAACTACCGAAAAGAGAGATATAAGAGATATGTTAATGAGTTAGGAGCCTAGCAGAATGAATAGGCTGTCTTAATGTCTTCATGGAGAAGGAAAGAGAGAGATGTTAAGAAAGTTAGGAGGCTAGAAATTGCTTTGACGCTCTACCGCGCATTCAAATAAGTTTGTAAGCCGTGGCAGATAGTAAATTTTATTTTCACCAATTGTTTATTGAATTTTTTCAGAAGTTTTGTTGCGACAAGGTGGTGAGAAATTTTTTAAATACAACTTTAAATGTAATTGATTTGAGTGTGCTGGTTTCTACAAGCTATTTATCTGCGCCTTTAAGCCAGTTTAAGTAAATTTTATAATCACTCGTCAATTTTGCCAACATTTTTACCATTCAAATTTAAGATTTTGATACTCCCACAAATATAAAATATGATTAGGTAGCACAATTCTGATTTTGAAACAATGTTTAGTAAAGTTACTTTTTCAAATAAATTGAAATAAACTAGCTTATATTTGATTAGACCTTAGAGGCGGGAAAGGGAGGGAGGGGTGAAGAGTGGGAAGGACCCAATATTTGTGTCAGATAGACGCCCCTGAATATTCTTTTTAATGCGTAATGCGATTTTTACACAAGCTTGAGAGGCAATGGGAGACAATTATAGTGAAAAAAATGAAATGGGTCACAAAATGAGCGGGAGAGCGAGCGGAAACGAGAATTAGAAAAAGAGAGGAAAAGGGAACGGGAAATCAAGATGGAACGAAAAAGCAACTGAAAGCGGAAAAGCGAACGGGAAAGGTAAAGCGACCAAGAGCGGGAAAGTGTCCGGGATCGGGAAAGCGACCGGGAGCGGGAAAGCGAACGAGAGCGAGAAAACCGCCGGGAGCGGGAAACCGACCGGGATCAGGAAAGTAACCGGGAGCGGGAGAGCAAGCGGGGAAGGAAACGGGTGCGAGAGAGACAAACATTAGAAAAACCTCTAAAAATCCCGGGCGACGCCGGGTACCCCGCTAGTGGATATATAATAACTAGCAGTGCCCGTAGCGGCTTCGCTCGCATGAAATTAGAGAGTTTGAACCGTGCATCCATAGTAGAGATCATTTTTTTAGGTCTCGGCTCGGCCCGTCGACAAATTAGCCCAGCCCGTTTTAAAAACCCAAACTCCTGGCCCGGCACAGCCCGTCTGAATTAGGCCCGGCCCATTTTTACAGGCCTAGAAGTTCTATATACTTGATGAAAAAATTCGGCCCGTCCCACCTTGACCTCAGGTTTGGCCCGGCCAAACTAAAGACCCTAAAATCACTAAAATATCTATAAACTTGGTAAAAAACCTCGGCCCGTCCCACTTTGATATAAGATTTGGCCTGGCCCGTGTGAAGACTCTAAAATAACGGCTTGGCCCGGCCGATGATAAACTGGACTTAGCTACTTTTAACCGGCACAAAACTTCAAAATACTAATTTTTACATTTGTAGCACTTACAGTTTGTGAGTAGCAGTTATTTTGAAATCAAATAACCCTTATTTCCACCCCACATTTGAGGTCCTAGAAACCAAATTTTCAAAAAATGCTAAAACACGTATTTCATTATTTTTGAAGTAGAAACCAAATACTAATTTTTACTTCTGTAGCATTAACAGTTTTGGAGTAGCAGCTACTTTAAAAACCAAATAACCCAAAAAATGATGAAACACGTATATCTTTTTTTTTTGAGTAGATACTGAGTATTAATTTTTACATCTGTGGCAATTACAGTTGTTGAGTAGCAGTTACTTTAAAAACCAAATTACCCTATTTTCCACCCCACATTTGAAGTCCTGGAAACCAAATTTTCAAAAAATTGTGAAACCCGTATATCATTATTTTTAGAGTAGAAACTAAATACTAATTTTTACTTTTGTAGCATTAACAGTTTTTGAGTAGAAGCTACTTTAAAACCAAATAAATAACCCAATTTTCCAACCCACATTTGAGGTCCGGGAAAACAAATTTGTAAAAAATGGTGAAACACGTATATCTTTATTTTTAGAAAAGAAACTAAATAATAATTTTTACATCTGTGGTATTTACTGTTTTTGAGTAGCAGTTACTATAAAAGACAATTAACCCTATTTTCCACCCCACATTTGAAGTCCTGGAAACCAAATTTTCAAAAAATGCTAAAACACGTATTTCATTATTTTTAGAGTAGAAACTAAATACTAATTTTTAATCCTGTAGCATTAACAGTTTTTGAGTAGAAGCTACTTTAAAAACCAAATAACCCAATTTTCCAACCCACATTTGAGGTCCGGGAAACTCAATTTTCAAAAAATGGTGAAACACGTATCTTTTTATTTTTCAAAAAGAATCTATATACCAAATTTCAAAATCTCCTCATTTTTGGTTTTCGAGATATACATTGTTTTAGAAAAAAGTTTGTTTTCCAGTTTTTTCCCCTCAGGAGCAAAATTTTCAAAAATCCTCTCTTAGCGGATGTTTGCGCTATAAAAGTAATATAATTTCCAAATTTCACGTTCCTAGGATGAGGCGTTTGAGCTCGGCGTTGATTATCAGTCAGTCAGTCAGTCAGTCAGTCAGTCAGTCAGTCAGTCAGGACATGTTCTTTTATATATATAGATGTCAGGCCAGTTAAACGCTCATCTGTGGTTCTGTTGGACAATGAGCTTTTCAATATCTTCATGGCACTGAAGCTCCGTTCAGCTGTACATGTAGTAATGGGATTCCCATGCTGGTCTGCACACTCGTTTCACAGTAATCTAGGGAGGGGTTCATACCCCGCATCCCTACTGGATTCGACGCTGAATCTGGTGGGGCTTAAAAAACATTTTTTAGCATATAAATTTTTTTTTAGTAATCCATCCCCCTGGATCCGTCGCTGTCTTCCGTTTTTGCCCGGGGTCTCTCAGAATCGGTTTTCAACTTCCTTCTCCCGGGTCATATTAAACGAGAGATACAAATCTCTCTTTTTTAAGTTTTTCCAAAGATGCCGTTTTTGACATTTTGATAAAAAACACCTTTGTATTTGAGTATTATTAGTATGTTTGTTTTGGAGCACGTAGCCAAAGGGACTATATGGATAAATGTCTGCCGCCGTAAAAAAATCAGCTCCTTTTCAACTAATAGGTGCTTATGTAATGCACCCCTGTCTAAATACCTAATCAGTAGCAGCGACGCCAATTGGGGAGGGCAAAGGGCCATTGACCCCCTGACATTTGAGTGGGTTCCTGAGGTCGTCTTGGGCTCCCAAAAGATATAAATTGTGCCCTAAAATGGGCTGAGAAGGGTAAAATTGAAGCTTGAGTGTTTGTAGGGGGCTTTTGTAAAGGTAGGCGGGCTCCCTCTGACGGTGAAGTGGGCCTCCTGTGACATTGTATTAGACCCCTTAAAGAGGTGTGTGAGCAAAAATGAAAAGAGAGTTTCGAAAGTTTTGGAAAAGTAGCTCTGACTAACCTCCCCCTTTCCGGTTTTTAGGAGCAAAATAAAAAGAGGGTTTCTAAAAAATTGGATTATTTAAAATATTGGTGGGCCCTCAGAACAAGTTCCCCCTAAGGTTTTGCTGAAATGACGTCCCTGATCAGTAGTAATCAGTATAATAAAAGATATCATTTCAAAAACTTGAGGTTTCAATAGTTTCAATATGTCGTTTGTCAACCTTATTTTCTTCTTTTGCTTGAGTGAAAGACAAGAACTCCGGCCAAAAAAGTTGATATTTGAGTCAGAATATTCTACTCCATTGAACAGTGGAACTTTTTTTAATCTTCGCAACATAAAAAGGTTTGATATAAAAGCGAGATGCAGTTTCATGCCATGGTGAAAGCAGGCGGGAGAACGAACGGGAGCAGAAGAACGAACGGGAGCAGAAGACCGAGCGGGATTGGGAAAGCGAGTGGGAGCGGGAAACGGAGAGGAAGCGGGAGAGCGAGAAGGAACAGGAGGGCGAACGGGAGAGCAAGCGGGGATGGAAACGGGAGCGAGCGAGAGCAAGCGGGGATGGAAAGAGTAGTGATAGAAAAAGCGAGAGAGAGAAAAACGATAGAAAACTTCTGAAAACCCCGGGCAACGCCTGGTAACCCCACTAGTCTAATATAATAACGATGCGAGAAATCAGTGTCGTTTTGCAATATCATGCTAATAACGTATTAAATAAAGACAAGTACGGAGATTCATATGAAGAAGGTAGAATTTAAGAACAGCCTAGGAGTTTTTTTACTCATAAAAAATGAAATAATGAACCGTTTATTTTAAATAGATAAAATCCTTCTCCTTAATAAGTACCATGTTGTGTCAACATTTCGTAGCATTTTGTCCAGCTGTTCTCGAGTTTGGCGCTTAGGAACACATTAAGCGACTTATTTTTAATTGTAAAAATTTTCATAAAAACTATTAGAGCGTTTTTGTTTTTTATAATTGTAAAACAGGATTTATTTACTTTTTAATAAAAAAATTATGAATCCTAATAAGAATTATGACCCATGGCCATGGGGAGGGGAGGCTATTTTCTTCCACGCCCCACGCAAATGATGCCCTGTCACCTGCATAGACTTTAACACACACACACACACACACATACACACACACACACACTCACATACATACATACATACATACATACATACATACATACATACATACATACATACATACATACATACATACATACATACATACATACATACATACATACATACATACATACAGAGGCGTCAATCCATCAAGGCAAAGTTGGCCCGGGTCCCCCCAAAACTTAAGGTGGGGGGCCTGCCTATTAATCGGGCCCCCAATATTTGGACAGTGCAGACTGTTTAACAAGGCAATTTTAACACATACAACAAGTGATTTACGTAGTAGCAGCGCTGCATGGAAACAAAATCCGCAATTGCGTCCCAAAATAAATATTAAACAACAATATTTAAACACAGTTCGATTTTTGGCAAGACAAGGGTTAGCACTGCGAGGCCATACAGCTGATCAAGACAAGTTAATGCAACTGCTTCAGTTGCGTGCAGAAGATAGCAGTGTTTTTTCATCATGGTTGCAACGAACCACCAACTTTCTATCATCAGAAAGTCAGAATGAAATACTGGAGATGTTGTGCCATGCAGTGCCACTTCCAAACAGTTCGCTATAATAGTTGATGGCACGCATGACAATTCAGGATTGGAGCAAGACTCAATTTGTATCAAGTTTGTAGACGAGCAACTTCAGGTCAATGAAGTTGTTGTCGGATTATTCATCCCTCCAGATACTACAGGACAGACTTTTGCTGCTTTTGTTAAGAACGTTTTTATTAAGACTTGATCTTCCAATTATAAACCTCAGAGGAATGTTTGTTTGGATCAGCACCATTCTGATTTTGAAACATTGTTTAGTAAAGTTACTTTTTCAAATAAATTGAAATAAACAAGCTTATATTTGATTAGAACTAAGAGACGGGAAAGGGAGGGAGGGGTGAAGAGTGGGAAAGAATGGGCCCCCCAATATTTGTGTCAGATTGACGCCCTGCATACACACACACACACAAATATATATATATATATATATATATATATATATATATATATATATATATATATATATATATATATATATATATATATATATATATATATATATATATATATATATATATATATATATATATATATATATATGAATGAATACATTTCAAACATAACAGGCCTATAGTAAGTCTTTGTTCATTTCATACTATCTGAGAAGCTACGAATAGACAGCCAGTAGTAGCTTTCTTTGTACACTTGTTGCTGCATGCACAAATGCACACTGAATGGTCCCTTAGAAATGAAATAATGTGTCTCGTGTTTTGGTTTTCGATCGTTTCTAACTTTAAAAGGCGCTTTTCACCACGTGTTTGTAAGACTTTTGAAACTTTTTTGAACAGTCATTGAATAAGTTTGTTGTGGATTTAATCAATTAACATGGTTAAACAAGTTTTTTTTGCTAATCAAATTTTTAAATTTTACCTGGCTTACGCTGGATGTTTCAGTGCTTGTTGATATGACCATGGACAAGGATTGTTTCCCTTATCCGAAAGCATTGACGTTTGCTACCTGCGTGAATGACTAGGTTTTGTGGATTATTACTTTTGTATAACTTATTAGAGTGTTTACAATTTGATCGTTTAAATATTCTTTGTTATTTGTTAGGATTTTCAGTTGTCAATGCTTTCGCTTTATGACGGGCTTTTGAATAATTAATAAGAAGCAACCGCACTGAATGGTTAACGGCAAGTTAATCGTAAAACAATTAATCGTGGAAAATTCATCGAGAAAACAATTCATTGTGAGAAATTTATTGTGGACAATTTATTATCGTAGAAAAATTCACTGTGGGAAAAATTTCATGATATATGAGAATACAGCATTAGATTTAAAAAGTTAAATGTTTTAAAAACATATCAGTACTCGCAAATAATTATAAGGTGCTTACTCGTAAGAAGAAAGGAACATTTGCCAAATTAATCTAAGAAATTATCTTCTGTTGCATACCCATACATTCATACATTTATGTTATTAAAACAATTACCTATTTATTTGTAGGTTATATTCTTTTACGTTATCTTTGTAACTTTGAATTTACAAAACTCGGAAATATGACCGCGTTACCCCACTTCTTGAACATCTCCACTGGCTTCGAATTCAGCAACGGATCGAGTACAAGATTGCAACAATAGTGTCCAATTGCTTTTCGCATGGGCAACTCTACGTAGTCATTTCGGGGGAGACAACGTGTCCAGTACAACGGACATCTAGATGTGTTATACCTAGATATCCATGTCCAGTACAAACCACTGGAACCACCTTGTCACAACTATGATTATTTCAGTCTCCATAGTTATGACTACTATCGCGATCATCATCAGGAGCCATACACTTCATAACTATAACTAGGGCATAACTATCATCAGGAGGCATAGAATTTTCCAATTCTTCCAGCGTGTAGACTTGCAATAACTTTCAAGGTTTCAACTTTCTCATACTTTCCATCGATTCTCGTACTTAGTCATCTTTCGATTAATTAACTTTCTCACCATCGGTGTTACGACAAAACGTTCACAGACAAAATGTTCAACGACAAAAGGTTCCCGACAAAAGGTTCCCGACAAAACGTTCACGACAAATTTTTTATGTTTTTACCAATGCTTTTATTAACTCGTCGTCTCTGTTTCTCTGTCTGTCTGTTTCTCTGTCTGTCTGTTTCTCTGTCTGTCTGTTTCTCTGTCTGTTTCAAATCTTGCAATCAATTTTGAGTCAATTCCTGATGATAGATTTTTTTCAAATTTTGCATACATGCTCAAGATAGAAGACAATGCAATATTCAATTATTAGTTTTACAATAAGTCAATTAATTTAGTTAATTTTCTTGAGGGGTTTCTTGAGGGTTTTCTTGAGGGTTTTCTTGAGGGTTTTCTTGACCACAAAACGCTAACCGACTGGCAGACTATTTTACCAAGTTAACACGAACCACACTCACTGACCGCGATTCTCAAGCGTGTACGAAATTTTCATGAAAATAGTTGAGATATTTAAATTCGATGCTTTTTGATGATATTTTTATTATTATTACCAATGCTTTTATTAACTCGTCGTCTCTGTTTCTCTGTCTGTCTGTTTGTTTCTCTGTCTGTTTGTTTCTCTGTCTGTTTCAAATCTTGCAATCAATTTTTGAGTCACTTCCTGATGATAGATTTTTTTCAAATTTTGCATACATGCTCAAAATAGAAGACAATGCAATATTCAATTATTAGTTTTACAATAAGTCAATTAATTTAGATAATTTTAATTAATTTTGATATTTCGATATAATTAAGATATTTCGACTTTAATATAAAATAAAAGAGTAATATAAGAAAAAACTGATTGCAAAATTTGTGTTTTAATTACATATAAGAGCATTGGTTTTAAAAATTCGTTTTTAATTTACTTGTTATTCACTGAATTAGACAGCTGAGTGAAGTTACCTATACATATACATATACATATACATATACATATACATATACATATACATATACATATACATATACATATACATATACATATACATATACATATACATATACATATACATATACATATACATATACATATACATATACATATACATATACATATACATATACATATACATATACATATACATATACATATACATATACATATACATATACATATACATATACATATACATATACATATACATATACATATACATATACATATACATATACATATACATATACATATACATATACATATACATATACATATACATATACATATACATATACATATACATATACATATACATATACATATACATATACATATACATATACATATACATATACATATACATATACATATACATATACATATACATATACATATACATATACATATACATATACATCTACATATACATATACATATACATATACATATACATATACATATACATATACATATACATATACATATACATATACATATACATATACGTTTTTTCACCAAGCTTTCAAAATCTCTTGAATTCATGATAACTCCGCTTTTTAAATAGATTTATTAAAAACGAGGGCTGACCGATCGGTTTCGCAGAAAAGCATCTTCGGAGCCCTTTAAATTAGGAAGTTAAAATGTACTTACTATAATGCGAAAATAGAATGAAACTATAAAACGACAAGAATAAACGTTAATGAAAACTGAAATAGAAAAACAACGTATGGAAAGTGGAAAGCAAGATATAAAAGGTAGGTAACTAACGTACAAGATTAGTAAAAACCGAGGCGGAAAATAATTGTAAACAAAACGAAAACGGCGATAGTGGCCGCAGCGCAGGTATTTACGCAACTATGCGCTAGGTAATTGTTGTCAGGTGCGCGCAATCAGACTAGGTACGTCTACCGCGTCGTATTGTTATATTAACGTTGTTGACAAGTCGAGAAAATAGCTGGAAAGAAGACACGGACTCCACCGGAAGACGGTCGTCGGACAAGTCACCAACACCGCGGCTACGCACACTTTCCGGACTGGAGTTATCACGTGATGGGGATCCATGGACGGGACACAGGCCCTGGCCATCATTGCCGACGACGTCGGCGATCGGAAGGTGAGCAGGAGTAAGAGGGCCGACTCCTTGGTTGCCACGAGAAATAAAGTTGTCCTCGCCGCTCGCAGATGAAACCAGATGAACGTTGTTAAGAACATCGGTTGTCGGAGTCAGAGAACAAATGGCGATTAGAGTGTCTTCTTCTCGGTCGCCAAAAGAAACGGAATTGTTTTCACCGGTGGCCATCTGAACTTCTTTAACTTCATTAAGAACATCTGTAGTTTGATGGCTAACGGTAATTGGAGTGTCAACTTCTTGGTCACTACAAGAAGCGGAATTGTCTTCGCTGCATACGGCCAGATCTTGGTCGATGTTGCCAAGAACGTCGGCAGACGGAAGGCAAGTGGTGATTACAGGGTCGACTGGTCTGTCGCCACAGGAAGTAGAAACCACCTCACCACCGACTTTTGAAACATGAGAGTGAGCGCACACATTCGAAGTATGGCGTGGCTCATCCGCACGCGAAGTCGTTTCACTTGCGGAGTTATGAGTGACGGGATAGACGTTAGCACAGCCGCCGTCTGCACCACAATGTAGCAGCAAGGTACGTCCGAACTTGTCGTCGTGGATATTTATGCTAGGTCGTTGCTGAGAGATCATCAACGCCTCTTTAATTTTGAGACGATTAGGATCAGGGTCGTAAGAGACAACCTCGGTGTTATCGCGAAGCATTTTTTGGTTTGGTTTAGAGCCCTAATTTAAAGGGCTCCGAAGATGCTTTTCTGCGAAACCGATCGGTCAGCCCTCGTTTTTAATAAATCTATTTAAAAAGCGGAGTTATCATGAATTCAAGAGATTTTGAAAGCTTGGTGAAAAAACGTATCAACGCAAAGTGGTCTATCATTTTTAACAGAGCATGCCTAAAAGAAAACATTACGCCGAAATACGTTCAAAATATACATATACATATACATATACATATACATATACATATACATATACATATACATATACATATACATATACATATACATATACATATACATATACATATACATATACATATACATATACATATACATATACATATACATATACATATACATATACATATACATATACATATACATATACATATACATATACATATACATATACATATACATATACATATACATATACATATACATATACATATACATATACATATACATATACATATACATATACATATACATATACATATACATATACATATACATATACATATACATATACATTTACATATACATATACATATACATATACATATGTATATGTACATATACACGTGTATATATATATATATATATATGTATATATATATATATATATATATACATGTATATATATACATATATATGTATATTGATATATGTATATGTATATGTATATATATATATATATATATATATATATATATATATATATATATATATATATATATATATATATATATATATATATATATATATATATATATTATGTGGTTAAACTTGTTCCGTGTCAGGGAGCTCATAACTGCAAGTCACCTCACCATTTAACTTAAAATTTAATTATAATTATAAAAGTAATTTTCACGTTTTCAGTGCATTTGAGATATTGTTTCCATTCTGTCATCTAACTGTCTTCTGTGATGGATCAATATAAAACAATAATTTTACCGAACACCAATTTACATGTCTTTGCCATGCATAAAACTTCAGTTACAACGGACGGCGTTAGTTGTGAGCAAAGTTATTTTACCAGAGTCTCATTCGGCTGCAATAACAACACATGTCCTAGTCAAAAAGATGGTTGTAAATCAAAAGAGAAAATACCTGATTCAGGCTCAGAGTTTAAAGTTTATGAAACGCATGACTCTATTCACCAACGGTCAAACGAGATAAAGATTAACAGTTTACAATCGCCTGAAACAAAAGAGACTGAATCGCTATCAAACGCGTCGCTTGAGTGTCCGATTAAAAAGTGTGGTCCAACTTTTGAAAAGTTTCAGCGTCTCTTGTCACAGATTCAGGACATTGACAAGTATAAAAGTGTTCTAAAATTAGCTCATGTTATGAGCCGCCAGATTGATTCTTTTTCTGATCGGTTTATTAGCACGAGTTCTATAAGACCAGCATCTCTACAAAATTTGAAAGAGACCAGAGATATATTTCTTGAACATTTCAAATTGTCCTTTTTGAAAATATGTTCTGACGAAATGGAAACTATGATAAGTTTATTGTGGAAAATCGGTTTCCGTGGTGTTATGAAGATTTGCGAGAAAAAATTCGACACACACTTGCATTTCAGAAAAGAATTGATGAATGTAGTTGAAAGTGGTATAGAATATTTAAAAAATTTATGCGAGCAGTGTGATTCTAATTGGTCAAAATTGAGACTCAATTTGTACTTAGGCGATCTTTTAAAATGGCAGGGTTTGCTATTTTCAACAGCCAATAGCTTCTCAAAAGCTGAAACACATTATCTTAGTGCTCAGCAAATAGACAGTGATTCTGGAAAGCCTTACAAGAAAATAGCAGAGCTAATGCAGCACAACGGTACTTATTTGTCCACAGCCTATTATTACATCCGAAGTCTTACGTGTAGACAACAAAAAGCATCAGCCAAAGAAAGTCTTCTGCTTTGCATTAATAATATTTTACCAAAAAAACGGTTAAGCTTTGGTTCGGCAAAAGAAATCAACGACACTGACAAACCAGAAAACAATTTGTTGTTTCTGCCCGTCGATTGCAACAAACTTGAAGCTTTTGAAGCTTATTATTTAGACATTCTTGGAAAATTGCTGACAGATGGGTTGATAGATGATGGGAAAGTTTACAGTATGCTCTGCAACTTAAGGGTTTTATTTCGATATGAGTACTTCTTGTCTAATCCCTCAAAACTCCTGCAAATTACTGCTATTAGCATTTATGTAACAGATTCTACAGCTCATAACGATAAAGTTAAAAAGATTTCAGCAACAATTGGAATGTTGATATTTTCTGTATTGTGTGAGAATTTTTTCAACAAGGTTGATCCTTATGACCATAGCCGAAATACGCCTGCCATGTTAAATGTGATTTTGTCACCAATTCGTCTGTGGTTGGAATGGATTTCTACTAACAAAAGTTGTCTCAGTCTAAAAGTTGTATTTCGTAGAGAATTAGTTATTTTGAGGCACGTCCTGAAAACACTTCACTACTACGCAGTTAGTCTTCTTGATGAAAATGTAGTACGCAAAGAACCCACCGGGAACTGTTGCAAGCTCGTCATCCTTGAGGAAGACAAACTTTTTGATGGGTTCCAGCCATTGAAAAATTTCAATAAAGACTCTTACTATACTCATTTGACAGTGGATCAGGAAACCCAATTCGCGCTTGTGAGACTTTGGAAGATACAACAGTTGTTAGAAAAAATGCAAATTGTGTCTGATGAAAGCGATATGATACGTGTGATGGAAGATAAAATGAGTTGCGAATCAAGTGTCACCTCTCAGCAAGACGCACCCAAAGCGCTGCCTAGCAACACTGTGGTGCCAGAATTTCTTGTTTTAGACACCAACTGTTTTGTTAACAACTTAGAAAAAGTAGACTTTCTCATTACTACGAAAGCTTTCCGTATCGTTATTCCAGACATAGTAGTACACGAACTTAACAAACTGTCGACACGTGGTCGAATAATAAACACAAACGACAAAATGCAAGACATCGATCTGCTTAAACGTCTATGTAGTAAAGCTTGTTTTTATCTTCAAAAAATAGCCGAATCAATGAGTTCTATTGTCTTTTTTATTGACAAAAATGGTTCTTTTGTGGAGTTCAACAAACATTTTAGCCAAAGCTATAGCTTTAACTTTAAGACTTTGGTTGACACAAACGATAAAATGATCATAAGCTCAGCCATAAACTTCAAAAAGTCCCTTGAAGATCAATACTTAAAGTTGTCAGATGACTTCCATAATGTTAATCGCGTTGTACTGCTTAGTGGCGACAAGGAAATGCAAGACATTGCTAACGACAAGGCTATGCCCTGCGTTAGGTTAACGACTTTTTATAGATGGGTTAAATTTTGATTTTACGATTTTTGAACTGTGTTGTTTGCGTCAATATTTTAATTTTCTTTTGCACTATTTACGTAATACTTTTTTTAAGTTAATTTTTTTAATAATGATTACTGTGATATTATATTTTTAATAAAATAATAAATAATTGAATAAAAAAAACATTTCTGATCAACCAGCATTAGTACAGGTTCTTTTTAATGTCGGAACGATGTCTACTGGTAAAAATGCTATGCCAGAAGGTAGATGGGTAATAATGAAGCACAATGATGTGGCGGTACGGTATTCAATTTGTGCTTAGGCTTATATGACCCCGGACGAGTATAGGGCATTATCTCCCTGAACAATATTCTTCCTGGAAATATTCCCCCAAACATATGTGTGTTATAAGGTATACATTTTAATATAGATATCATATTTCTCTGTGTGTATAACAATAACTACAATATTCTACAGCGCGGACAATATCATATGTGGCAACATATGTGAGAATAAATACAACCAAAAAAACCCGGCAAACAAATAATTGTTTTGAAGGAAGCTACAAAAATCACTAATCCAATGTAGGCTGTTATCATCAAAACTTACGAAGCCATGTCAAATGTTATTGAACGTAAACAAGCTCTTTACCAAGACAAGTTAACACAAGTTATGTTAGCTGAGTTGGTAGAGTGTTAGCCTTGAATGTGACTCACACTCGCTGCCTAGTAGCCCATGTTATCGGAAAACCTAGCGGGTAAAATAGTTTCGCTCCATGGAGCATGCAACAGATCAGCCCCGCTAAGCCTCTGTACTGTAAGAGGCGCCCCTTAAATTGCTACATTTCATTTCAAGTCATAGCTGATCACACGCCTCAACCGGGTAGAAAAATTTATTTAGATTTAAAATCTCGCCTTTATACTTCGCAATTCTAGAAATTGCAACGCTTGGCCTGCAAGCAATTTAATCTTTTAGAAACGGAAAAATATATTCTGACGTCAATAACATTTTATTACCTTATACTTTTTAAATTCAAAATACAGGTTTTTTAATTGTAGGTAGTAATTAAATTATCCATTTTTAGTTATATCAGGGCCGTAACCAGGAATTTTGAAGTTGGGGGTCCTAGAAAATTTTGGGTGGGGCACTGTATAAAATTTTGTCCACATTAAGTTGCACGTTCCAGTGAATCAACCCCCAACATTTGATTCACGCGACAAAGCAGGTTTAGCCGTTATTAAAACAACAATCTATGTCAAATCGACTCAAATCAGCTTGAGGACTTCCCAAAGCAAGTAAATAAAACCTTGACAAACGTTTTAGAACAATTATAATTTAAACGAAAAACACTTCACCATAAAAACCAATCTCATAATTATAGTAGTTTTTATTATACACATGTGCCGTTGAAATTATACATTTTAAAATGTATAGGCGGGAGAACATTGTCCAGGAGATATCATATCAAATTTAATTCTCATTCCAAAAAATCTTTCATCGCCAAACTTTCATGGGCAAAAACTTCAGTCTTATACGGCTATAGTGGCTCAGCCAGGTTTTAGCACCAGGGAAAACGGTAAGCACGTTGAAAGTTTAAAAGGCTCAACTGACCAAAATAAATAATTTAAATGAAACACATTAACAAATGCACTGATTAGATTACACGCATTTATTTTTAAATTCTTTATATTAACTTTCCCTCCAATCTTGCTTGCTTGCTCGATTGCTTGCTTGATGGCTTAATTGCTTGCTTGCTTGCTTGCTCGTTTGCTTGAATGTTTGCTAATCTTGAAAATAAAATTTAGCTAACTTACCGTCATCCAATCGAGCTAAAATTTGAAATATTGGCTCGCTGTTCATACAATGCATTCTATTAAAGTTTGAAAACTTTCTGAAAAAAAAAACAATTTTTCATTAAAAATAATAACTATCTATATGTTTAAAACAAAAACAAATCAAAAAAATTATGTAGATGTTTACATTTATAAATTAAAAAAATATTTTAAATTTTGCACATAAACGTTCTCTTGAAGACATTGCACGAATCTTGGGGCATCATTCAAATAGAATTAACAAAAAAAAAATCGGAAAAATAAATGTGAAAATTTTAGAAAAAATTTGGAATGAAGACAATACACAAACCCACGGCTGTCATTTGAAATGTGAAAAGAACCCTCCCAAGAATTTTCCAAAATTTAAATATCGCTTTTTTGAAACAAAAAAAACAAAAATTAACTGTTTGTTTTTCTAAATAAAATTTTTATTTTCTTAAAGTTTCAATTGATTTTGTTTTATAATTTACTCAAATGTTGTCCAATCAATCTGAAAATTTAACTTACTGTGGTTTGCAGCAACTATGCAGCAATAAATAAACGCACCAAATTTCAACTCTATTGTAAAAATTGAAAATATATGCTATTTTTGAATTAATATGGAATAAGCAAATATTTTATTAAAAATCAAAATTTAAATATCCTTTTCTTTAAAGAAACCAACAATTAATGGTTTGTTTTTCTACATAAAATTTTCAATTTTTTAAAGATTTTATTTTATAATTCACTCATATTTTGCCCAATCAATCTGAAAATTTAGTAAAATGTAAAGTCCGCAGCGAAAAATAAACCTACCAAATTTTAACTTATTTGGATAGCGAGAAGTTTGGTTTTTTTTTTTGAGGGGTTTAGGGTTCCAACGTATGGTTTGACAAATCCATAGTGACGAAAGTCCTAAATTTCAAGGCCACTAAAATAGATGCGTCTTTTTCCTGAAGTCTTCAACTGTTGTTGCGGAGGTTATATACCTTTGGGGGAAGTGTTCCACACTCTTGGCCCAGCAACCGCGAATCTTCTGTTTCCGGCGCTCTTTAGTTTCCCCGCCGGCACGATGAGTTGAGATGATGATGAAGATCTCAGTCTTTTTCGAGCCTAGATTTCCTGTACTCTTTTCAAACTAAATGCTAGATAGGTATGTGAAAGTGCCAGCTTGAATTTGATGCGGTTATTGATCTTCAGCCAGTGAAGTGAACGTATGGCCCGGTATGGCTCCAACAAGCAAACACGGTCAAGTTAATATTAAGGATTTAAAAATAATTTAAATATTAAAAACACGCTTTGATAAAATGCTCTAAAAGGTACTAAATAAATTGTTTATAAAAAGTAAAAGCTTGGTACACGATTATTGTGATCGTATAGGTGCAAGGAAAGCACCTCACGCTTTTACGTTAGCAATTTATTTTGTACTTTTTAAAGCGTTTCATTAAAGCATTTTTAATTTTTTCAGATTATTTTTAATTTTTTCATATATTTTGTGTTGTTTAAACGAAAACACAAATACGATAATTGTTATAGCATTACTTAGTTTAATATAAGAAAAAGAGATTGTCACTGAACTAGTACACACGATAACCAACTGAGAACAAAAGGGAAAAAAACCCCGGACAATCAACTTCCGCGTCGCATAGATAATAATACAAAGATCTTATGAATAGTTCAATACACAACATTCCTCCCCCCTAGTGTACATAATCCTTTAAATAGGAAGGAGGCTTGATGATTCTCCTTGGTTGGACATCTGGTTCTTTTGGTAGGTTCGCCTCATGTGGAACATCTGCGACTGCTGCTGCTGGAATATCATCTGGTTCTTTTGGTAGGGCTACCTCAGGTTGAACATCTGATGAATTGTCCTGGTGCTGTACAGTGCGCTTCCGGATAAGATCAACATGTCGTTTCATCTGCTTACCATCTGGAGTTTTTGCTGAGTACGAGACTGGTCCTGTTGGCTCCTCTATGGTTGCAGGAATCCATTCAGACCTTGGACCATAACTTCTGATGAAGACAGGATCATTGGGCTGAAATTGCCTTACCTTGTTAGTTATGATTTCTGCCATCTGCTTATCCTGTTGCAACTGTTTGTCTCTGCAGTGGTCGGGGTGCAAATGATCAAGACATGTTCTTAGTCTTCTGCTCATGAGTAATTCTGCTGGACTTGATCCTGTTGCCGTTGATGGAGTAATGTGCGAATTTAGCAAGAAAACTGACAATCGGTGATGCCAATTTCCTGTGATAATCTTTTTAAGACTGTTCTTTGTCGTCTGGACAGTCCTCTCAGCTTGGCCGTTGCTAGCAGCATGGTAAGGAGATACTAATATGGATTGTATCAAGTTTCTTTTGCAGAACTCCTGGAACTCATTGGACGTGAATTGTGGTCCGTTGTCGGACACAATGGAGTCTGGCAGTCCATGCGTGGCAAACACTCTTCGGAGAACTGTTAGTGTGCTTTCAGCTGTTGTTGTTTTCATGTGCGCAACATCAATCCATTTGGAGTAAGCGTCTACAATAATAAGAAAATTCTGGCCTTGGAAAGGTCCGGCAAAATCGATGTGGATTCTAGACCACGGTCGTCTAGGAATTTCCCATGGGTGGGTGGGAGCGTGCGGTGGTGCATGTTGATGTTTCTGGCAGGTTTCACATGTAGAAACAAAACTTTCAATATCTTTATCTATGCCAGGCCACCACACATAAGAACGTGCTAAACTTTTCATTCGTACGATGCCTGGGTGAGCGATGTGGAGTTCGTCCAGCACACGTTTACGTCCCTTTGCTGGTATTACCACCCTACTGCCCCAGAGTAAGCAGTGCTTGTGTATAGAAAGCTCATGCTGCTTTACTGAGTAAGGATGGAACTGTGCTTCTGGTTTCTGTGGCCATCCCCTTTCCACCCAAGTGAAGACTCTGGATAGCTCAGGATCACGTCGCGTGAGTTGTGCCACTTCTGAAGCTATCAAGGGTGGTGATGGGAGATCATCTAAAAAGTGGACATCTGCAGGATCTGAAACATAAGCCTTCGATGGAGAGCATGATAAACGGCTTAGTGCATCCGCATTTGAGATAATTTTTCCTGGCTTGTGGATTAAATTGAAATCGTAGGCACTAAGAAGAACTGACCATCTTATCATTCTCGGAGAAATAATATCTGGCGTGGGCTTGTTGTGAGTGAACAGTCCTAACAATGGTTTGTGGTCTGTTACGAGCAAAAATTTCCTTCCATACAAGAAATGATGAAATTTTTTAACTCCCGCTACTAGTGCAAGTGCTTCCTTGTCGATCTGAGCGTAGTTACGTTCGGCTGACGTAAGAGTTCTTGAAGCGAAAGCAATTGGTACTTCTTTCCCTTCATTTGATGTTTGGCTGAGGACTGCTCCAACACCAAAAGGAGATGCATCACAAGTCAACGTAGTGGGTAACTTGGGATCGAATGGATGAAGAACACTGTCAGAAGTCAGCAGTTTCTTCACTGATTGGAAACACTTGTTGTGGTGTTTTGTCCATTTCCATGTAGAACCCTTGTCTAGAAGTCGATGAAGAGGCTCAGCAACGTCGGCTTTTCCTTTCAAGAAACTATTGTAAAAATTGAGCAGTCCCAAGAAAGCTTGCAATTCTGTTTTATTTTCAGGAGTCTTAGCGTCTTGAATTGCGGCCAACTTTTCTTGTGATGGGTGTAGACCAGATGCGTCAATTCTGTATCCTAGAAAATCAATAGATTTTACACCGAATATGCATTTCTCTTTCTTTGCACGAAGACCAACATCTCTGAAACGTTGCAAAACATCTCGCAGTTTTCTGCTAAGTACTTCAAGAGATGGAGCGTAGATAAGGATGTCATCAAAATACGGAGTAACTCCTTCCATGTTGTCTAACAAGTCTTCCATAACCTGTTGAAAAATACCCGGTGCAACACTTATTCCGAACTGAAGTCTCTTTACCTTGAAGGCACCTCGATGCGTGATGATCGTCTGCGCTTCGGCTGATTCTTCAGTAACAGGAAGTTGAAGATAAGCTTGTGCCATATCTAATTTTGCAAAATAATTTCCTCCTACTAGCGTGGAAAGCAGGTGCTGCACAGAAGGAATCGGGTATGGGTACTCCGGTAGAGCTTGATTAACTGTGACCTTATAATCACCACACAGTCGTATATGGCCTGTTGATTTAATTATTGGCACCACAGGTGTTGACCATCTTGGATTGTTGATCGGCTCCAAAACCCCTTCTTTCGTGAGGCGATCAATTTCATCTTCTATTTTAGCACGGATAGCTAATGGAACATTTCGGGCTTTGAAACGACGTGGAGTTGCGTTTGGATCCACTGGTAGAGAAACAGGTGGTCCCTTGTACGTGCCTAAAGTCTCTGAAAACACATCGCTGAATTCATTGATCAACTGGGAAATTGATGTTTCTTGGAGCTGATTTATTCCTGATATTTCAAATCCTAAGCTGGGAAACCAATCATATCCAAGCAGACTTGCACGATGCTCTTTTGTGATGATGAGTTGCAACTTGGCTCTTCGCTGCTTGTATATTACGTCTACATCACAGTAGCCTTTCAGCGGAATTACTCGTGCTTGAAAATCTGTTAATGGTAAGTTTGTTACTTTCCTGATGAGTGGAGCAGAGTTCTTCCATAGCTGTTTGAAGGTTTGGTGCGATATCACAGAGTATGATGATCCACTGTCAATTTCCATGGTGCAAGGCTGACCATCGAGATGAACTATGACCTTTAACTTCTGTTGTTTTGGTCGATTTAGATTATGAATGGAGAATTCAGAGTGTGAGTCTAGTTGATGTGTAGCAACTGGTTTACTTCGGCATACTTTTGCAATATGTCCTCTTTTGTGACACATGTGGCATTCTGCATTTTTAAACTTGCATTGTTCACGCTTGTGGCTACCCCCACAACCGATGCAAGAACTGCCCTTCTGTACTGTCGTTTCTTTCTGGTGATGTACCTTGTAGGTGGTCGGAGGAGCTGAAAACTGGGTCTGTAGTTCACGTACCTGAGCTGTAGCAGCTTCTCCCGCAAGTGCCTTTTTCACCGTCTCGTCAAATGTGAGCGTTGTCTCCGAGAGTAGTTGTCTTTGTATGCCTTCGATTGTGAGGCCACTCACCAGTTGATCTCGAAGTCGTTCGTTCAACGTGGTTCCAAATTCACAATCTTCGGACAGACGCTTCAGCTCGGTCAGATAGCTTGTCACTGACTCATCTTTCTGTTGGACACGACGCTGAAACAAGTGTCTTTTAAAAATGACTGACGTTTGTGGAACGAAATGCTGTCACAGCATTTGGACGAGTTCTTCAAACGTTTTTGAAGTCAGCGGTTCTGGTGACACGAGTGATTTGACAATCTTGAAAGTAGCTGTTCCCATCGCAGCTAACAAAACGGCCCTTTTTCTTTGTTCATCGACAATATTATTGGCAATACAATGATACTCCAACTGTTCAGCATAGATATCCCAATTCGTCGGATTTGAGACATCGAATGGTTGGAGATTGTTTGTAGCGGTCATCTTGATCACAATCGTTTGTTCTTGTGGATTAATACAAACTTGAGAAATTTTGAATTAATTTCTGATCAGTTCTCGCAGCTTGCACAATTATCGCCCTGGGTTGAAAGTTTCGATTTTCTGCAAAGTATCTTTTTCAATCCGAACCTCGTCGCCAATTTTGTGTTGTTTAAACGAAAACACAAATACGATAATTGTTATAGCATTACTTAGTTTAATATAAGACAAGTAAATTAAAAACGAATTTTTAAAACCAATGCTCTTATATGTAATTAAGACACAAATTTTGCAATCAATTTTTTCTTATATTACTCTTTTATTTTATATTAAAGTCTGGCCTGGCGTAATATGGTTCGAAGAGCATTGCGATTTCCATTAAGCTCATAAACAAAAATTTTGCAATCAATTTTTTCTTATATTACTCTTTTATTTTATATTAAAGTCGCAATATACAACAAATAAATATAATAAACATATATATATATATATATATATATATATATATATATATATATATATAAAATCCTCAAGAAAATTAACTAAATTAATTGACTTATTGTAAAACTAATAATTGAATATTGCATTGTCTTCTATCTTGAGCATGTATGCAAAATTTGAAAAAAATCTATCATCAGGAAGTGACTCAAAAATTGATTGCAAGATTTGAAACAGAGAAACAGACAGAGAAACAGAGCCGACGAGTTAATAAAAGCATTGGTAAAAAAGAGATTGTCACTGAACTAGTACACACGATAACCAACTGAGAACAAAAGGGAAAAAAACCCCGGACAATCAACTTCCGCGTCGCATAGATAATAATACAAAGATCTTATGAATAGTTCAATACACAACATATATTTATAGATTTTAATTTTAGTAGATAAAATTTTTAATACATGTGTGGTTCTGTATGAGTTAGTATAATTCGTCTTAAAGTTATAAAAATAATTAAAGTTCAACGTCGCAAGTTCATTAGAGGTCGCTGCTGTGACTTGAGGTGTAGTGAGCACTGATCTCTATAATATAACTGGATTGCGCTTAGACCTGTCTGGGTGTCGCCGCTGGTCGCCATTTTGGAAGGCCAACTATCTGATGCTATTGACGGAATCTTTTTGGCAGTTTAAAAATGCCGAATTGCGCTGCTTGTAATTGCTTTAATAGAAAATATAAGGGAGCAAAACAGTCATTTCATTTGTAAGTACTTAATTAAGATTTTTTTAGCAAGGTTTATTTGCCGCCTGAGCTATATTTAGCAACACTGTCATTTGGCTGAGCAAATAACTAAACTATTAACTATGTCAGCCTAGCCTAAATAATTGTGTCCTCAACCTCATTATTGAAAGGCTTAAAAATAGTTTTTGTTTACGTTTTAAGATCGCAAAGATGAAATGTAGAATTTCTGACTTGGTTTCTATTTTAAGTATAAGTACTTTGAGAATTATCTTGATTTAGTTTTAGTTAGTTTGAGTAGAGAGAGATCATATTATATTTTATATTCACTAACTATTAATTTTTCTTGTAAAACCTGACAAAAAGACTATTGAAATGTTTGTAAGTTGTAAACATTGTTTCAATGTCAAAACTGTTTGCTTGTGTCTATATTGAAAAACAGCAAACATTTTGACTATGATATGATGTGCATTTTTCTACAATGTGTCTTTATCACTGAATCATCTCATTTTACTTTTCCCATCAATATAATTATTGTTGCTATCAACATCATTGCAAACAGTTCTCTTTTTTAGTCACCTTATGAATTATAGTTTATTCTTATTCTGTAGTTGTTTCGGGTATCAACATTCGTAAAGATTTAACTAAGCTGATTTTGTTTAAAGGTCAATAATTAGACAATGACAATTTATATCTTTCAACTTGTTTTCAATAAGTCAGGTTGTGTTTATCTTTGCTCATTTTTGTCTTCGGTATTATATCAGTTTATTTAATATATTTTTTAATAAGTAATAACAAGTTTTTTTTTCTCAACTAGATGGGTGCATATCACTTACATTACATGTAACAAATAATGTCTATTTCACCTGTTAGTTTTTAGTTTGGCATTAAATTATTTAATTCAAATATCATTTCCTTCTCATTTGTAATCTTAAAGCCTACAAACTGAATCAAATGAAAAACCTTTACAGATGATAAAAATTAAATGAAATTTTAATATGCTATAGTCTACAATACAATGTAACTTATTCAGCCTAAATTAAGTATATTATTCGTTGACCCATTATTATAGACTAGACTTAGACTTTAGACTATATATATAGTATACACCTAGGTGACACAAAAAATACCGTTAACTTTGAAAAAATTCTCAAGGAAAATGTCTTTATTTAATTTCTTTATTAACACAACATAACTTACTACTACATTTAACAAACATTTTGATGTTAAAAGTTACTATACTAAATAGACTCAAAACTTTTCGAGTCATACAGTTTCTTGTACAAACTATTCTGTACTTGCTAAACTAGCTAGCTAAACCATAGCGGAGCGATTTTCTTGCGGTGATCTGCAGCGCGTTTCATCTGTGTGACTGCCAAATCTTTTGCATGTGTTACCGAATAACTATCATAATGACCGTAGTAAAAAAATGTTAAAAATACCGAATAACAAATTTTATTTTCAAGTAAAATAGTTTAATTTAATTAAAACCCCCTAATTGTTCGTATATCATGCGACGACCGACCACTGATCTCTATAATATTATTTTAGAGATCAGTTCGACCGACGTAAACACGACGGCTGGACTGGTAACATGGCGGCAAACTGGCGACAACATTTCTATTGAAACAATGGGCTAAGCGCAATCCAGTTATATTATAGAGATCAGTGGTAGTGAGTTGTGTACATTGGTGACTGACATTTTTTGTTATGAAGAGCTCCTTAGATCTTGTCCGTGATAAGTACGAAAAAGAAACAGAAGATTTCAAAAAGAAAGTAAGTACTCCTCGGTAAATAAATTAATATTGTGTGATTACCTACGTTCAAATGAAAGAGATTGAAATCCACTTTTCATAACAAATAATATGAATAATACATTACAAAACAATGCACAAAAAGTTCAACCAAGGTGCTGCTGCTAGTAGCTAGATAATAACAATCCGAGTAATGATAAACGATTTTTTCTGAAAGTCACTGGATGAAGTAGATTTCAACGTGTCCCCAAGCTTATCTTCCAAAAGGCTGCCTTCCACTGAAGTGGTGGAACAATTTGTTGAAGCTGTTACAAGATGTGAGTAATAAATAAATAGATGCTGATAACAATCTCAATTAATTTATTTAATTTGTTCTGAAATAGTTAATCACATTTTTATATTAATTTGAAACAGCTAGTGAGGAAACAACTAGATCTAGATCAATCCATCTGAAAGCCAATGTTCCATATGGATCCACAGAGAAACAGTGCTTTGATATCCTTAGTCAAGATGGACAATATAAAAGTATAAAAAAACTTAAAATGTGTCGTTCTCACACAGGCTTTTTAGTCTTCTGAAACACTTTAAACCATGTTATGTTTATGTTTAAACTGAATTTAAAAATTAATTCAATAATTATATTACTAATAGTTGAATTTGAAAATAAATTTGTTATTCAGATACCTCCATTGTAGTATTTTTTCATGGCGGATATTGGATGGAACTCAGGTTAGGTTTTGTTTATTACTTGCTTATGAAACTGTCATTACCGTTCTGAATATTTTTTATAAAATACCATTATTTGCTATTATGTAAGTTGATGCTGCAACTGAAATATCAGCTTAAATTTTGATTTAAATTTGATCACTTGCTTCAATTTAAAAAAAAAATAAAATGTTAATCATGATCTGGATAATGAAGGTAACAGTTAATTAAAAACATTTTTAATAAAAGATTGATTAGCTATGTTGCATATTTTATTATAAAAAATTAAATTTGAAATTGTATTAAGTTGTACATTGTATCCAATCACTGTATCAGTCGAGAAAGGTTCTACTTTATCGGAAGGCCAATGATTGAAAAAGGAGCTACTTTCATCACTGTTGGATACGATCTAGCACCGGAAGGTTGATATTTTTAAAAAGATAATTATTAATAAGTAAAAAATTTAATTAAATTATTATTGTCTAAAAGTTAAACAGAATTTGTGTATAATAATTTACAATCTGGCAAAAGTAAAAGTAAGAAATCAAAATTTTAAATGTTTTGTGTCAGTCCAAGTTTTTCTTCCACATTTAAGCTTCTCTGACAGAAATAGTTAAACAAGCATCAAAATCTCTTGAGTGCATTGTCAAGTTGGCAGAAGAATGGAATTGCAAGTGAGTTATCTTATTGCTTTGTTTGTATCCTTAAATATAAACTAATAAGATGAATACGAAAAATATAAAAACTGCTAAATTAATATTTAAAATTTCTACATTGTTTTGTGCATTTCTTATATTTCATATTTTGCTTTTAAAACTTATAAAATATAAACTTATATTATAAAAATTTTTGTATATAAATATGATCAAAAATAAAATATAGTTTTATATGAGTTTTAAATTAATTAAATTGATAATTTGTCAAATTTTAGAATTCATATTATTGTATCAGTGATGGGCCACTAGCTACTTCTGAGTATTTGAACATTTGGTGTAGTTACAGTTATTTTTACACACTTTTACTTAACTTGACTTTTCTGTCTGTCGATCTGTAGTCAAAATTTGCAATCGATTTTAAACTAACTTCACGATGAGCTAGAGACTTAAAAATTTAAACATACCTCCGAACTGATTAACAATGCATTCTATCAAATTTTCAGATCGATTGGACAAAATTTAAATAAATAATTATTTGTGATATTTTCGTCTAACTATTTATTGTCTATGCTAATATGCTCGTTGTTTATGTAACAGAATGTGGCCTACACAATCGATTATATAAAAGTGTGTTTTTAAAAAACTTTGTTTTTTGATTCACTTGGTAAATAGTTGAACTACGTAATAGTTAGATATTTGTTGACAGACATAGTTAACTAAAGAAGTTAGATACTGTGAAGTAAGTAAGTAAAATTTTTTAACTTGCCAATTGTAGCACGATATGCTTAACGTAGACTGGATGTGAAGTATTTAACTCTTTTTAACCATTTCTTCATTAACTTATATATATATATATATAATCTTTATAACTACATTAGGGTCTATATTATTATTGTTTTTATTTATTAGACAAAGCTACAACAGATATTTAGTTTTAGTTTGATAGTGATTTTTTTAATAGTTCATAGTCCTTTACACCAGGTGTTTTAAGACTGAAATGGCTTTATGTATGAAGCGCCTAAGAACTTCCTGTCGTAGATCATAATTTGATCATTTGAACTGTCTCTCCTCTTTTATCCAGGCTTGGGACTGGCTCACAATTAGCGAGGTGAAGTAGTTTAATAGTGAAAACATTTTTTTATTAGTTGTCTGTCTAAGTCTAGATCATCGGACCACTTCATTGAGGTTGTTAAACATCATTTTCTTATCTGTAGACTTCTAACTAATGAGTACTTAAAGTAGTAAGAAAATAAGCTTTTCAATTAAAAAATACTGTTCATCTTTTTAAACTCACTTGCAGCTTCTAGGCAGATTTATGGTAAACATCTTATTAAGTAAGAAAGCATAAGCAGTGAATTTGTTATTGAGTTATTTGAAGGCAAGTTACTATCTTTTTCATCTGCAGTAGTGTTGCAGCTGCTAGTAGTTAACTGTTGAGACAAATATTTGTGAAGATCATTATTGCTGCTCACTCCTAAGTGCAGTGTAGTATCTTGAAAACTGGATGGTTATTTAGTGACAAGAAGTAATGTTTTGCAACCTGATCGGGATCAGACAAGTACCTCAGTCTGAATTAGGAAACCAAAATTTAACTCTTTTCAGGTGTTTAGCCTAATTGTAGTTCACCGCTCCAAAAATACTTGGAATTCTTTTTAACTACCTTGTAGTAATTAAACATTTTTACCCGAACTACTTGAACTTGAACTTGAACTAATATTACTGGTAATTGAATTACATGCTGATACAGCTTGAAGCAGTTGACTACTGCCCATCACTGCATGTCATCAATGTTATAAATAACTATTGACACTTTCAGGGATATATATTTGAGTGGTCATTCTGCTGGAGGTTACCTGGCTCTTATGAGTGCTTGTGGCAGTCAAAATCTGGCTAACATCTGCCAGTACTTAAAAGGTCCTAAAAATATTATTTATAATATACTTATCATTAAAATGAATGCTTAATAATTTCAACTACTAATGCTTTTAAATTATTTTGTTAAATATTTTTTAAAGTTACCTATAATATCAGTTAATTGTAATCATAATTTATTTAGGGTTCATTCTTCTGTCAGGAGTGTATGATCTTCGTCCTCTTAAACTTTCATCTTTAAATGATGTTTTGAAAGTGACAGAGTGAGTGTCTGCTGCTGTGCATCATCATCGTCGTCGTCGTCATCATCACCGCCATCATCATCATCATCGTCGTCGTTGTCGTCATCATCATCATCATCATCATCATTATCGTCACTGCAGGCCTTTTTTATTTATGCAATAACATTAATGTTTTGAAAATTTCTTATTTTTAACTGTTTTAATTTAATTTGATAATAATTTAACTATTAAAGAAAAGAAGCAAAAGATCTGAATCTGTTGAGTGAAAAAATGCCCATGCAAATGTGCAAATACTTGAAACACTCAAAATTTCTTCTCACACTGCCTGAATATGATGCTCCAGAATTTGGCAGGCAAGCTCGTCTCTTGCATCAAGTAAGTTATTTACTTTACTGCTTTCTTCAAATTATGTTTATAGAACTGTTGTCAATATTTTTCTAATAGACAAATATTCGACTTAATGAGTTGATTGAAAAAGTGATTGGAGGATGCTATAACAACATTTTGCTTATTCAGCATCTGCTTCTTTCAATCTAACAAGTTTATGACAACTATTTTATATTCTAGCAAGACAGTTACTTTATTTTTAGAGTTCATTTAACAAAACTTAATTATACTCATATATTCCAGTGGCTGTACCCCAGAGTTGTCCTCGGACCCAATTTTGCTGTCCTACCCATATCAAATGTAAAAAAGTGGTTCATTAAAATGACATGACCTGTAGACAACTCTTATGCGGCCACACAAAAGTCCAGACTTTAATTCAGTTAATTATCTAATCTGGGATGTTCTGGAGCAATGTGTCTTATAACATAGAGCTGACCGAAGAATATTAAATTAAAATCAACAGCTGTTTGACAGAATGATTATTCAATAACTAAACCATTAAATGTGAGTGTATATCTTAATATGAAGAATACTTCTAACATTCCATTCAAGGTACTTGCATGCAGCAAATGTTCACTGTTTTAATACTGCATTGAATACTCTGGCTGGACATATAGACTTGACAGAGTGACCAACATTTATAAACAGATTTGTTTTGTTTAAAATACTTTTGTATTAACATTTTTTAGACAATAGTTAAAAGATATGATTAAATTATGATAATTGTGATTCAAATTTTCTTTATATGTTTTTACGTTAATGTATTTTATTTTATTTTAATTCAATTTATTCAATTCACTTTTTCCAGATCTTGTTGCATCATGGAATATCAGTCGAACTGATGGAGTTAAATGGGAAAGATCATTTTGATTCAATAGAATTACTATTTCAACCCGACTATGAGCTCACGGAAGTATGTCACTATTGATTATATTTCATTGAAGTTTTTTTATAAAAATACGCTTTTGGAGTGCTCGATGATGAATAATTTTTTTAACTTTATTTTTATTTAGAAAATTCTGGATTTTATTGAAATAAATAAATGAACATGTAGTCAAAGAATGCACGTTGTTTGGAAGAGCACAACAGCCATGTTGAACAGTTATTTTTAATTATCGATACATTGTTCAGAATATGTTGTAATGTTTAATAAGCTTAATACTCTTTTTTTGAAAACAACCTCCATAACTGTTTTATCTGCTCATTTTTTCAGAGTGCTTTTAACTCTATTTTTTCAGTATTTTTATTGTTGATTTAACTCTTTACAATACATAGATGTGTGCATCATAATAATAAAATTTGCTTTTGATTTGTTCTCTTGTAAATTAAATCGTTTACCTAACTTTCCTTTCCTGAGTTACTAGGTTGACTCTCGTAGCTAGCCATATAGCCAGCCAAATTTTCTATGGGGGGCTCAGTACTTTTAAGAGGAGGCCCAAAACGTTTGAAACTTTTCACAATTTCTCCTTCTAAAAACCTGAGATACGAGGGGGGGGGGGGGAGATTATCATAAGTCTTTTATAAAAGTTTTTCAAACACTCATAAGCAGCCATATCAATTTTTACAATTTCTGTGGAGGGTCCGCAATGGTTTCTGGGGGGGGGTCAAGCCCCTGGGGCCCTCATAGCTATGCGGCTGACTTTTATTTAATAAAATCCCCATAAAGGGACATTAATTAATGACATCATTAATTTAGGGATAAGGGATGGAAGACGTTTGTGATGAAAAAGAAAGAAAGTGATAAAAACCCTCCTGATGTCTAATCTTTTAAAAAATTTTGTTATCATTTATTTGATAATTAAATATACATGATTGTGTTGTTTCCATTGGTTTTTGTTGTATTTCATCAAGAAATTTCATTCCACAACAATTGAAGCTTGCAACATTTAGTTTTTTATATTTTCTTTGAGTAAAAAATCCAAATAATATCTGGATATGTAATTTTTTTAAAGCAAATTCGTAATCCAGAGATGTTGCGAGTACTTATGGTCCGAGTACGAGTACGAGTAGCATGGTATCGAGTACGAGTACGAGTACCATGGTATCGAGTACGAGTACCATGGTATCGAGTACGAGTACCATGGTATCAAGTTATCGAGTACGAGTACCATGGTATCAAGTTATCGAGTACGAGTACTACCATGGTACTGAGGTCTCGAGTACAAGTACGAGTACGAGTACAAGAACATTTTAGCGAGTACTTTTCGAGTACTTTTTAAAGTCAACAAAATAATAGTTTATTCTACATCAAAAAACTATTACATTTCAGAAAAATTAGCGACGGTAGTTTAGAGTCCGACATCTTAGCCCGATGGGGTCTTAAAATTATTCCGCCGTGGCTGAACACACGTTCTACTGGTGAACTTGAAGCTGGAATACTTAAAGCACGAAGTGCTGGGTGATACAGTTTGTCAAGGTCACTGGAATGATTCTGCCAAAACGTTAGTGCATCATCCACATCACCAGTGATCCTCATCTCAAGATATCTGGTCAACTGTGCATCGACATCAAGGCAGGTGTCATCTAACGCCGATGAATGCTTTTAATTTCGGCGGAGCTGTTTATGTACGCAGACGACGCCAAAATATTTAAAACTATAAAAAGCAGTGATGATCGATTGATATTGCAGAGCTGTTTAAATTCATTAGGATATTGGAGTAAAAAATGGGAAATTAAGCTAAATGCTGGTAAATGTGTTGCGGTGAGATATGGACGCCAATTAGATGATCGTCGGCTATATAATATAGAAGGAGTGGAACTTAATTTTCTTGACAAAATAAAAGATTTAGGTGTTACATTCCAGAGTTCACTAACATTTGTAGATCACATTTATGAAACAATTAAAAAATGTTTTTCACTGTTAGGTATAATTTCACGAAATTTTAAAAATTTGACAAAAGATTCTTTTATATTGATTTATAAAGCTTTGGTTAGATCCAGATTGGAGTATGCAGTCAGTGTGTGGTCACCATGGAAGAAAAAAGACATAGAAGCCATTGAAAGAGTCCAGAAGAGAGCAACAAAAATGGTCAAGGCATGCAAGGGATTGAAATATGAAGACAGGTTGACAATTTTGAAGCTTCCTTGTTTAAAGTACAGAAGACTGAGAGGGGACCTGATCATGCTCTACAATTTTATTCAAGACAAAGAAGGACGTTTGTGTTTTCCTAATATAAAGATATCAGAAGAAAGAAGAACAAGAGGTCACAAGTTCAAACTGGAAACGCAAAGATTCAACGGCAACTGCAGAAAATATTTCTTCCTGAGCAGATCGACTGCAATTTGGAACAACCTCCCTTCGAAAATCATAGAAGCCGATCAAGTTAATGAATTTAAAAGATTAATCGACTGTCATTTCGAAATAAGCAACATTATGTACAACTATAAAAAGGATTTTTAATAATATATACATACATTTATTTATAGAACATATATATGAACAATATTTTATATAATTCTAGATATGGGCATAGAGACATATAGTTTGCGCCCATCATTTCCTTTATGTTATGTTATGTTAATAAAATTCAGAAAGATAGTAGTCACAAAACATAAACATAATAACAAAATCAATGTTTAAAAAAACATAGATATGTTATACTAGATTTCAGCAAGTATAAACGAAATATTATCCCAAACAACTGTTTAGTAAACAAGCAAACTTTTTTTTAGAGGTGTCGCATATGCGAGTACGAGTACGAGTACTTAGTGGAATAACGAGTACGAGTACGAGTACCAAGGTTCCGAGTACAAGTACGAGTACTTGAAAACGGTACTCGAGTTGTACTAGAGTACGAGTACCAAGTACTACATCTCTGTCGTAATCTACATATTTCCTATAACGTGGGCGGAAAATCGGAAACTGTGTTTTTTTATAAATGTTTGTTTTACAGAAGTTTTGATGTTGTAAAAACGCCCAACGTTTTTCATTGTATATGAACTAGAATAAACTGTATTAAAGTATGATACAACATCCCGAAAAGTAGGTGAAAGTTGAAAGAAAAATGGAAGAAAAAAGTGGTTATCGCATGGTCTTTAATTCTATGGCTGAAACAATTTATTTTTGTTTGGTATTTTTAAACGTTTATGGCGAAAATAAAAATAACAGTTGGTTATCGTCTCGTATATTATCGTGTATATTCGTTTACTAGCAGTGCCCGTAGCGGCTTCGCTCGCATGAAATTAGAGAATTTGAACCGTGCATCCATAGGTGTCGGCTCGGCCCGTCGACAACTTGGCCCAGCCCGTTTCAAAACCAAAATTCCTGGCCCGGCACGGCCCGTCTAATTTGGGCCCGGCCCGTTTTTACAGGCCTAGAAATTCTATATACTTGATGAAAAACTTCGGCCCGTCCCACCTTGACTTCAGGTTTGGCCCGGCTCGTCTGAAGACCCTAAAATAACTAAAATGTCTATATGCTTAGTGAAAAACCTCGGCCCGTACCACCTTGATTTAAGGTTTAGCCGGGCCCGTAAAAAGACCCTAAAATAACGGCTTGGCCCGACCGGTGATAAACTGGACTCAGCTACTTTTAACCGGAAAAAAACCTCAAAATACTAAGTTTTACATCTGTAATGCTTGCAGTTGTTGAGTAGCAGTTATTTTAAAATCAAATAACCCTTATTTTGACCCCACATTTGAAGTCATGGAAACCAAAGTTTTAAAAAATGGTGAAACACGTATATCTTTTTTTTTGAGTAGATACTAAATATTAATTTTTACATCTGTAGCATTCACAGTTTTTGAGTAGCAGCTACTTTAAAAACCAAGTAATCCTATTGTCCATCCCACATTTAAGGTCCTGGAAACCAAATTTAAAAAAATTGGTGAAACACGTATATCTTTATTTTTAGAATAGAAACTCAATACTAATTTTTACATCTGTGGTATTTACAGTTTTTGAGTAGCAGTTACTTTAAAAAACAAATAACCCTATTTTCCACCCCACATTTGAAGTCCTGGAAACCAAATTTTCAAAAAATGCTGAAACGCGTATTTCATTATTTTTGGAGTAGAAACTAAATACCAATTTTTATTCCTGTAGCATTCACAGTTTTTGAGTAGCAGCTTCTTTAAAAACAAATAACCTAATTTTCCAACCCACATTTGAGGTCCGGAAACCGAATTTTCAAAAAATAGTGAAACACGTATCTTTTTATTTTTCAAGAAGAATCCATATACCAAATTTCAAAATCTCCTCATTTTTGGTTTTCGAGATATACATTGTTTTAGAAAAAAGTTTGTTTTCCAGTTTCTTCCCCTCAGGAGCAAAATTTTCAAAAATCCTTTTTTAGTGGATGCTTACGCAATAAAAGTAATATAAGTTCCAAATTTCACGTTCCTAGGATGAGGCGTTTGAGCTCGGCGTTGATTATCAGTCAGTTAGTCAGTCAGTCAGTCAGTCAGTCAGTCAGTCAGTCAGTCAGTCAGTCAGTCAGTCAGTCAGTCAGTCAGTCAGTCAGTCAGTCAGTCAGTCAGTCAGTCAGTCAGTCAGTCAGTCAGTCAGTCAGTCAGTCAGTCAGTCAGTCAGTCAGTCAGTCAGTCAGTCAGTCAGTCAGTCAGTCAGTCAGTCAGTCAGTCAGTCAGTCAGTCAGTCAGTCAGTCAGTCAGTCAGTCAGTCAGTCAGTCAGTCAGTCAGTCAGTCAGTCAGTCAGTCAGTCAGTCAGTCAGTCAGTCAGTCAGTCAGTCAGTCAGTCAGTCAGTCAGTCAGTCAGTCAGTCAGTCAGTCAGTCAGTCAGTCAGTCAGTCAGTCAGTCAGTCAGTCAGGACATGTTCTTATATATATATATATATAGATTATAAAAATTTTCAAACCGCAATTACTTCCGTAGATAACTTCCGGGCTAACGACTGATATGCTGTGTTTGAGCGGGAGAGCACCACACTTTTTTTTATCACACCAGAATAATATTTTATTTATAGAGTTGAGCCTCATCGTTTCAAGAGCCTTTCATATTTTCTCCCGCAAAGCACTTTTCTGAAGACAAAATCTCTTTTTCACACAGACTCGTCGTCTCTTATTCATTGAATGCCACTAATAATGAATGACGTACTCAAACTGCCTTACATTCAGGTAAGCATGCAATGAATGTCCCAAGAAGTGATTGATTCTTGAAAAGGTAACCAAGACGTCAAATATTTCCAATTTGATTGAAGGTAGTTGTTGAACTGCTATGAGTAGAATAAATTCTACACAGTGCCGTGGTTTCCACACCCCAGGCCTCCCGACTGAGGGGCCCAGACTTTAAGGAGCTACAAATTTATGGTGACTCAATTTGTAATGAAAATTTATATAATCCATTGTTTTTATACTTGCATAAATAAAAGAGCACCCACACTTCTTCGGTCATCGATCACAAATTTAGTACATTTCAGAAAGTTTTCCTGATAATAAAGTACGACCAGCTTTCCCTTTCCCGGTATCGACTATTGTTGCAAAACAAAAACTGAGATACAACAGCCAAGCAGTAGTCACGTGACTTATCAGTAAAAGATCCCACAAATGTTTCAAGACGGGGGGGGGGTGATCACTATTACTCACATCATAGTCCCGGAACTGATTCCACACAAAAATAAAAAGTAAAAAATGGCTACGGTTCTCTCTCAATAGAAATGTTTGTTTTTTCAATTTAATAGGTTCCCGAAAAAGTTTCAGATAATTTTTTCTAATAAAAATTCATATTCATATAACATCTTTTACAGGCTTTACGTGAATAATTGACAACAATAACAAAAAATAATAACGTCAAGTGAAATCATAATTGCTAAAAGTAGACGACTGCTGTAGTCGAAGGAATGATGAGAGGATCACGCATCTTTGTTTTTATATTATTATTAATATTATTATTATTATTATAGAAAATCTATTTCTCATACACTGAATTTCTATGTTTTCTTGTGGTTCGAGTAACGTTGAATTATTTTTTGATCATTTTGTATCGAACTTAAATTATTTTCAATTAAGTTTATGAATAAAAAATAGACAAACACAAACAAAATTTTTAGTCATGATTTCCACTTGAGATGTTACAGGAAAAATTATTTCAGCTTTATACAGGGAACGAAGAAAACAGCTGCTTTTTCTAGTATTACTGCTGATAAAAAAATGGTTTTTGCAGCACAATCCAAATTTGCTCATTTCCTTTATATTTCAACTACCTAAAAAATCTAAAATAATTTAAAAAAAAGAATATCTCCGAAATAAAGTTCTTTACCCCATCTCTAATCCAGCCCTTAACCCCACCCCTAAGACATTTATTCTAGTGACAAAACCCTAGCATGTAACGTGATCATATGCAATAACTCATCAAGTATCACCTGCGAGTTCATTCCTATTAAATAGTGACTCGTGTTGTGCATACCTTTATCGGAGTGCTTCCACCTGAAACTCTTGCATCTAGGAATCAAAAGATTTCTTACAATCCACCCGCCTGTAAGGCAGATGTATCATCGCGACATTCTGCAGCGTTATGCCATCAATGGCACTGAGTCATATCAACGATGGGAATTATTCTGGAGGAGACTACTACAGATGATGATGATGATGATGAAATGTGTTTCCTGTATAAATATTTTTTGACATTGAAGCTACGTAATTTCGAAACGAAATTTCAAAACGTTCCATTCCAAGTGCAACCCGAGTGGCAGACTTAGCAGTAAAATAGCTTTTGTTATTGAAACTTCATTAGTTCTTGCACACCTGAGCCGAACAATTCAGGTAAAATGCGATGAACTCTTCAAGTTCAGCAAATGATGCTTTAATGAGAGTTGCAGGTGCTCGGCGGTAGTGGCTGAACTGTTTCTATTGCGCTTCATCCAAACTCGATGCTTGCTTAAAATATTAAAATCGACGTACTCGCACATCTCTGTTCATAGAAATTTTTCTTTTAAATCGTTTTTCGTTCAGGAGAACACTTTTGAATTATTTATGGTTTGTTTTCACGTTCATTTTTTGCAGGCGAAAACATGAATGGCGGTCAAGATTAGTTAAAAATAAATAAAATGAGACAACGCAGATACGAGGAAGTCTGTTTATTCTTTTAATGGCTGAACGTACAGAGTAGTGTAGGAGTGTAGGAGACATATTTTTAAAGAGCAACTGAAAATTTTAATTCTTAGTTAGAAGAAAATCTATGGCGGTATATCTCGGATATTTTTACGTTTTTTGTATATGCTCCAAATATATTGGATAGAAAGTCTTAATCTACTTGTTTTTAAAATGAAATTGAAAATTGGTTATATTTGTGTAATTTATAAAAATACATTTACCTCGAGCTCATAAAAATATGGTCGGAGTATCTTGATTTCAATTAGCCGTAAGTGAAGAGATAAACCGTATGATCGATGTTCGATGAAAGAGAGCGCCCTCTACAATCCACTGTGCGACATCATAAAAAAAGCTTTTTGTGGAAAACAATCAAGTCGACAGGCGATTCAACGTTGCTGTTTATAAAGAATACCCGTTAAATAGGAGGAGAAAGCACTATTGAAGAAGTCTGTCTCCATCAAAAGGTATTCTGTTTGACGGATAATCGCTCGGTCGGGAACAAATAAGACTTACTTTAACATCATAGTACACATAAAGATGTAGAATCTAAGCTTTTTTAGTCAGTAGTAAAATTTAATAAATGTATATTTATATACAAACACATATATTTAACTTTAAAATCTGTGGAATATAAAGAAAAAACGAAACGGTTACATCATGCAACAAGAAGACTCGGCCACGAAAGTGCAGTCTCTTGCAGCAGTCGTGAAGTCTTTAGACGATGCCTTAAAATCTCACCTGCATACGATGAAACTTTGGTACGCCTCTCAGAATATTTTCCCAGAAATCTCCGACGCTCTGACATCTACCGCCGAAGGACTGCTTTCAGAAGATGGCGGCGGTGGCACGCAGGCAGATAAGCCTCGTCGCTCCAGTCGAGATTTGTCGAAGGCGTCAACGACATCGTCGTCTCAGCAACAACAAGCGTCCAACACGAACAACAACAACAGTTTGGGCATCGTCAACGACTCGTTCAATATGGCGGCTCAGTATGGAAACGGAAGTCGAATGCGCATGCGTAGAAACACGAAAATACCGGTCGGTTTTGACGACTCTGCGATTTCAAAGTTTAGAAGACCAAGTGCCGCCAAAGTGAGAAATGTTGATTATCAACTTATAAACCTAATATAAACGTTGATTATAAATACCAATAATCATCAGGGGGGGGGCAAACGTATAAGGGGTGTAATGCTTTTATTAAATGGGTCATAAATCATAAATGATGGAAGAGCCGATTCATAAAGCTACGTATTTAACAAAATATTATTCACATCGTTTAAAAAATAGAGGTTCTTCCAAGCCATCTTCGGTAAAAAAAAAGATTTAATATTCTATCAAAATCTTCCTACGATGAAAGGTGACTCTTACTTTTTTTTAGAGCACAGTATCGGTTCGTGTGATGTTCATGAAGATAGGAGTCATTGATACCATACATGACAGGTATTCAGCAGAAGTTCTCATCCAGTCGAAATGGCGGGAAACTGCATTTGACAACAAGAAACAGGTTGAGACTTGTAATTTACTTGGATTAAATTTTCATAAACATGTCGTTATAATAATATTAATAATGACACAAATTATTAATGTCATCAATATTATCATTGCAAAATATAAATATTAATACTCCTCCTAATTATAATTTTATTACTGCTGATATCATTATCATTATCATTATCATAATTTTAATTATTAATGTATTTTTCATTATCATTTTTGTGGTTTTAAATTGTCTCGATTACAAATAGTAAAAATATTCAAGCATTGGAGCTATGATAGCAGTAGCCATATGGAGGGTTTTGCAGGTTCAGACCCTTCCAGTAACAAAAAAATAAAAATGTATGAATATGTATTATTGTTTCAAATAAATTTATTGAAATAACATAAAAATCTGCTTAAAATATAACCACTATTGATATATAACTGCTAATAGGTCGTGCAAGCAGCTTAGCTGTTGGAGTCAAGCACCTAAAGGATCAAGTGATGTGTCATTAGTTTTTAAATCAATGATGTGATAATATTTATATTAGGATGTGTTTAAATGGGACCAGTTGTGACATTAAGCAGACAATCAATATTTCAGTGCACTTTTTGTTTTTTTTTCACCCCCTCCCTATTCTCAACAGACCAAAACCTGACCACGCCCATGTTTTCAGTGCTTCAAGACCCGAACAAGTCAACAGTTGGGAAACAGAACTCAGTGTATGCGCTGTGCATATGATGACTGTGGAACGAGTAGCATTTATTTCAGCGTTTTCCATTTCCATACAAAGATACAAAGGTTTTGCTTTGTTTTAGCATTTAAACAAAACCTGTGAATCTATGAATGCATCGTGCATGCGTTGACATGGCGATAAAAGAAAACGCGTGTTGTGTGCTTGCAGACTGAGAAATCAAATTAGTGAAACAATTTACACACACCTGTACGTGCTATGCAGTTACTGCGTAAATTTATGATGCATGCTCTATGCAGTTAAACCATGTAAAAGAGTGAATGTATCAATCCTATGTTACAAAGCTGAAACTTGTGAATGAATGCATAATGCATGTAGGCATGCATGATGTACATGTTGTTAGTTAATGAATGGATGTGAATGATTATATGATGCATATTCAATGCCAAAAATCGGTTTCAAAATGTTTTGTTTGAATGCTATCAGTGAATGCATGCTAATAAATTTATGCACGAGCATACATTTAACAAGTAAAGGAAAAAACGAGTTTTTCAACACAAACTTTTATTTCAAATACACTCTGTTTGCAGAGCGTCAACTTTAGAATTGACAATGGCCATTCTAGCTAGTTTTCTAGCATTTTGAAATGCCAGCTTGTTTGCCTGCGAGCAGTCTCTATGAAAGCGTCTTTCCATTTTGCGCATGTACCTTTTCGCGCTTGTGGCGGCGTCTGAAATTTCTCTTGGTGTTTTCTCAACATTCCTTCTGAGTGTGATGTGGCGGATGGGAGCGTGTTTGTTGAGTACGTGTAAGACGGTATTGTTGATATGTTCGGCGAACTTGTTTGCTGAGAGGTTGTCTGAGACTAATAATGTTGAGTTGGCAAGGTCGGTGTTGAAGGAGGACCAGTCGATCGAACGCAGATTGCGAAAACTAGATGATATGGAGATGGGACGAGGTTTCGAAATGGAGACGAGAGCAGTGACCAGGTAATGATCTGAGTATGACAGGGTCTTTGTGGTGACATTTGAGATGAGATCGGGAGCGACATGGTGCGTGATGAGCAAGTCAAGAATATTGCCCTTGAAATGTGTTGGAGAGTTGATGTGTTGAATTAAGTTGAACTCATCGATAAGTTCTTGCAAAGATGGGTCGATGGATGATGAGGATGCAGGGCAATTGAAATCTCCGCAGATGATGAAGTTATTGCTGTGTGAAAGAAGAAAGTCGATGAGTGCGCTTAATTCGCAAATGAAATTTTTGCCAATTGGTCCAGGTGGCCTATAAATAACGAGAATGCGAGTCCGTCGTTTCAGGTTAGGGATGTCCACGATTAGATGCTCAAACTCTGACGTGGTAGGGTGAGGTACCTGCAAGCAGTGAAAACGGTTGCGGTAAATTAACGCAATACCTCCTCCTTTTTTGTCGTCGTATGATCCTCTATGTTTGTGGATGACGGAGAAACCAGGTGGTGCAATGTCGTATTTAATGGCGTTTGGCGCATCAGAGGTTATCCAGGTTTCTGTTAAGCACAGCATGTCCAGGTGTTCATGGTCAATTGTGTCATGAATCAGAGCTGCTTTACGAACCGCCGACTGAGAATTAAGCGCGCCCATTTTTATTTCATTGCTAATAATATGCGGACTTATCGACTCTCTCCTGTTGTTGGAACCGGGCTTCCAAATTCTATTTATGAACAGCTTGTTGCGAAGGGGTTTGGTGATTGAGAAGCTAGTGCTCTCCCTGATACGCAGCAGCTGCTCGGAGCTGTATGTAGTCACTTAGATAAAGGATCCTTACCCACTTAGATAAAGGATCCTACCCACTTAGATAAAGGATCCCCTGTAGACATAGTCTATCTGGATTTTGCCAAAGCCTTCGACAAAGTACCACATACACGGTTGATGAGAAAAATAGAAGCGGCTGGAATAGGAGGTAATATTCGAGGATGGATCAAAGAATGGCTAGCTGACAGAAGACAAAAAGTGGGAATTAAAGGGAAATACTCGGAGTGGAAAAGCATAAAAAGTGGTGTACCGCAAGGATCCGTTTTGGGACCATTACTATTTGTTCTGTTCATTAACGACCTTGATTTAGCGACTTGTTCAAAGGTCTCGAAATTTGCTGATGACACAAAGTTATCCATGAAAGTAGAGTGTGAGCTGGATGCCGACATTTTAAGAAAAGATCTTGAAAAAATATACCAATGGTCCCTAGACTGGCAAATGATGTTCAACGTAGATAAATGCTCAGTGATGCACATGGGTAAGAGAAATCAAGAGTTTCAGTATGAGATGGGAGGAATATTGTTGAAGACATCTGAAGAGGAAAGAGATCTGGGAGTTGTAGTACACAATAGCGGCAAACCATCAAGACAGTGTGCGGAAGCAGCAAAGCGAGCCAATAAGATTTTAGGATTGGTCAAGAGAACAATAATAAGTCGAAACCAGGAAATAATTATCAGACTATACAAATGTTTGGTAAGACCACATCTAGAATATTGTGTACAAGCTTGGAGCCCTGTTTTAAAAAAGGACATCGTAGTGTTGGAGAAGGTACAAAGGAGGGCTACAAAGTTGATTAAGCATTTAAGCCAGTTACCTTACGAAGAAAGATTAAAACAATGCGGCTTAACAACTCTAGAGAAAAGGAGAAGTAGGGGTGACTTGATCGAAGCCTACAAGATAATAACAGGAAAAGAGGATTTAACACCAGCAATGTTTTTCGAACAACCACCGATTCAAAGCACTAGGGGACATAGATTCAAGCTTTTTAAAAAACAAGAAAAGACTTTAAAAAAGGCTTTTTTTAGTTCTAGAGTGATAAACATATGGAATGACTTGGACGATGACACTGTAGCATCTGTGACTACCACATCTTTTAAAGTAGCGCTATCCAGGCATGGATACTGATTTTTTTATGCAATTATTTATTTTTTATTAGTTTATTTATCTATTATTATCATTTATTTTATTTTATTCTATTTATTATTATTTTTAATTCGAAGTGGTTGTCTATAGGCGTAAAGTCTTCTAAACCACTATAATAAACGTTATCTTATCTTATCTTATCTTATTGTTTACTAGCATAGCAGTGGGCGATAACTCGATCGGCGAAAAGATTAAAATAAACGCAATATAAAACTCCCAAAAGTAGATAAATAAATCCAAATAGAAGTATAAAAAAATTTGATCTAAAAGAGACGACTAGTTATGGAGAAATTACAAATTATATGGGAACCTTCGAAAACACGCTATTTACATAGACGTGACAATGGAGTACCCCAGGGTAGTGTTCTAGGTCCTCTTCTGTTCACAACTTACATATAACCTGTCAGCGATTTAATATCTTCGCACAACTTAGGTTATCATCATTACGCTGACGACACGCAGCTCTTCATATCGCTCACTCCTAAACACTACTCTTCCACAATCCAAATAATCACTTCTTGCATCAACGCCATTGAAATGTGGTTTCTGCAAACTAACCTTCAGTTTAATACCACTAAAACCGAGATATCTCTCCTCGGATCATTTCATCAAATCAACTCACTTTCACATCTTTCATCGTTACAATTGGGCTCAGAATCCGTTAATGTTTCGCCTTCTCTTAAAATTCTAGGCGTATTTTTAGATAACAAACTTACATTTTCTAACCACATCTCATCTATCATCAAATCATGCAATCACCACCTTAGAGCTATACGTCACATTAGACCACTTCTCACTACTGAGCTAGCTAGTATGCTCATTCGCTGTCTCATACCTACTATCTAGAATTGACTATTGCAACTCAATTCTCTACAACATCTCAGCTCACCAAACAAGTCGTCTCCAAAGAATCATGAAGCGTGCTGCCAAAGTAGCTCTCAACATCCCTAGCTCAGTCCATCAACCTGCCATCAACTTCTTCGCCAAACTACACTGGTTACCTATCCCCTATCGCATCCATTTCAAAATAGCACTCATAACCTACAAAACCCTTGCCACTTCATCTCCTATATACCTACACAAACTCCTAACTGCAAGATCTATTTCTAAACAACTTCGCTCTACATCCTCCCTTCATCTTCTACAAAAAACTACAATCAACAAAATCTGCCCCAGCTGTTTGGAACTCTCTTCCTCCAGATATTAGGAACTCTCCAAACGTCAAAATTTTTAAATCTAAACTTAAGACTCATTATTTCAATATTAGTCTAAAGGAACCTTCGTAAGCGCCTCAGACTTTCCTGGCGCTCTATAAATATATATTATTACTCGATTTAGAAATACGAAGGATGTTCAAATTGATTTTTTTAAATTGAATTATGTATTTTCATCCAATATAAAGCTATGCTGAAAGTTTCAGCTTCCTAGCTAATCAAAAAGCTGGTTAAATTTTACTTGCAAGATTTGCGTACAGAGAAAGCCACACACACACACACATACACAAACAAACAGAGATTGTAACCTAATATGAAGTTTGTAAAAAAAAAAACTATTAATTATGCACTTCTAACGTTACGTTACTTATAATTGCACAACAATTCATACAAGGTTGAGTAGAAGAACATGAGAAAATACATGAAAATAAAACTGTTAAAAGGCTATTAGTATCTTTTAATCCTTTTTGTCTCAAAACAATTGATTTGGAGGACTATAAACTATATTAAAAAACTTTAGTCAATAAACAATGATGCTACAGAAGCAGCTTCTTCAAGCATTGGGATCAAAGGAGGCCGCATAACTGCGTCCACAACATTGATGGCATATTATTGACGCATCAATCAAGTTATTATCCGTACTATTCGTTCTATTATAGCATCACACGTTGTATTAATTTCCATTGTGTACAGTTGTACAGTTGTATAGTTGTATAGTGTAAAATCATTCAAGAGTTATTGATTTCCCGGTTCGTTGTTGTTAATGATGTGTTTTTGTCGTTATTGTAGGAGAAGGATATTAGTAAATTAATAAACATTTTCTTTGTTGTTGTAGTTGTGTTGTTGTTGCGTGTGTGCAAATCGGCTCTTGCTGTTGTTTGGTCATCTGGGAAAAATAACCTCGTTTGTAATCAAAACCATGATATGTTGTGTTAGAAAATGTTTATGTAACGATGGCGGTAATGAGGAAGATGGCGGCGGTGGTGAGGAAGATGGAGGTGGTGATGGCCATAGTGACGAGGATGACGATGAGGATACTTGTTGTAATGATGATGATATGCTGCTATGCTCTAATTATTTGATTGAAACGGAAAATGTGGCCTCGACATGTACCTACGTCATGGGGAATTATTATTTTCTTTATCGCTGATGTCACGTGGTGTGACATCGTGTGCGAGATGACGGTTTCGATGTGGTAATAAATAGTAATTGAAACTTGGTACTAAAGTAAAAATTGCCGAGGATAGGGATATGGATAGGAATAGAGATGTTTTACGTTTGTGATGATGATGGTGATGGTGATAATGGTGATGATGATGGCATTCCAACGAAAACTATTATTATTGCCACTTCTATTAATACTACGGTTTAGAGAATGTTCGTCTCATCTTAACGCCCTCAGTTTTTGTCTCCCAGTTTGTGGCCCCAGTTTTTGCCCCTGGGAAAATTCACTTCCGGCTTTTTGCTGCTGATTTTTTGCCCCCAGTTTTTTGCTTCGGTGTTCACCCCAGTTTCTCTATCTGGAAAAGTTTGTCACCGTTCATGAGACGTTCTGAGGTTTTCAACCTTTGTTCTCCTACAACCTTTTATCCTCGGGAAAGTTATGATAACCCTTGAAAAATATTGCCAGCAGTGTTTCATCCAGACCAGTTTAGTTAAACAAAAATTTAAAAGGGCAGGAGAGTCATTTCAGCATAAAACTGGGAAGACAAATATTTTGTAAACCCACACTTTAAAACTTCTCCTAGACACTTTTCTTTCCCACAATATCAGATGACCGGAGAGAGGGTAATTAAAAATACTTTTTCCAAAACTTCTCCAAGCTCTTATACACTTTTCTTTCCAAAAATAGCGGATGACAGAGAGAGGGGGGAGGTAGTTGTAGACAGAGGCGCCCACCTCCCTGGTTGCTGGAGGCAGACTCCCCCTTCCTTTTTTTTTATCTCCCTTTCTCTTTTATTCCCCTCTCTTTTTTATCCGGTCTTTTCTCGGTCCAAAATGTATGTTTAAACTAAAAGTAGATATTAAGCTGGCATACTTCTAAAAATTACCTGCAAATTGACAATATGGCCACATCCAAATACCAGAGAAATTATAAGCTTTTTCAATATTTATTTAAAAAATTACATCACTATGAATAAAATTAGGCATTTTCGGGACTAGCACAAGCAACACGAGAAATAATGTCATAATTTCTTAACTGTTCAAGCAAGTCATTTTCTGATGATATTATCATGAAGGCTGACAAATAATCATCTGAAATTGATGATCGAAGTCTATTTTTGATGATCTTCAGTTTACTTAAAGCCCTTTCAGCCGATACATTAGAAACTGCAAGACAAGCAAAGATACTCTACAGACTTTACAAATTTGGAAAGCCAGAAAATTCAGAAAACAATTGCAATGGTTTCATTAATGAATATTGTTGCCACTGCCGTTCTTCGTTCAGCTTTGCATCATTTTCTGTCATGATGACATCCTTGTTACCAATGTCAGACTCAACATCAGCATCTTCAATGTGGTCTTCTTCATTATCAGATTGTCCTTGATCATCGCAACTTTTTTGTAGGAGATCATCAGTATTAGTCGTAGTGCTATTTTGAGACAGAAGACAGAACGTTGTTTTGAAGCCTGACATTTCAGCTGCGACTGCATTGGCATCAGCTCCATAGAGCTGGCAAATTATTTCAATGTCAGAAATGTTTATAAAATTATCACTAAAGAGAGCCTGAGGTGTGAACAACGACAATTTCTGCATGAATGCTTAAATCTGCTACACATCTGAAACTTTTTTTGCAAGGAAGCATTTGCCTCCTAACCCCCCCCTCTCGGGGCGCCGCTGGTTGTAGATGCTTTTTGCAAAACCTTTCCATTATTTTTACTTTTTTTCGCAAAATAGCCTGATGAACGGGGCCGGTAATCGTGGGTACTTTTCTCCAATTGACTATAAATGACTACTACTACTACTACTGCTGCTGCTACTGCTACCGCTACCGCTACCTCTACCGCTACCGCTACCGCTACCGCTACCGCTACCGCTACCGCTACCGCTACCGCTACCGCTACCGCTACCGCTACCGCTACCGCTACCGCTACCGCTACCGCTACCGCTACCGCTACCGCTACCGCTACCGCTACCGCTACCGCTACCGCTACCGCTACCGCTACCGCTACCGCTACCGCTACCGCTACCGCTACCGCTACCGCTACCGCTACCGCTACCGCTACCGCTACCGCTACCGCTACCGCTACCGCTACCGCTACCGCTACCGCTACCGCTACCGCTACCGCTACCGCTACCGCTACCGCTACTACTACTACTACTACTACTACTACTACTACTACTACTCAACAACATACCTGCTTCAACCATCATCTCGTTATTTTACCTCCATTTCTACTTCATCATTTCGAGCAATTTTCGTTATATTGCTATTTTTGTTTACAAACTAACTTCAATTTTCAGATAATTTTCAGAACAAATTTGCTTATTTTAGAATATTACTCCACGACTGGCGAGATATTTAAACAATTTGATGCTAATATTTGTTGACAATTCTATTTTATCCCATTCAGTGAAATTGTTAAACAAAAATTTTGTCTCAATATACATAATTTCTTATGCCTGTATGTATGTATGTATGTATGTATGTATGTATGTATGTATGTATGTATGTATGTATGTATGTATGTATGTATGTATGTATGTATGTATGTATGTATGTATGTATGTATGTATGTATGTATGTATGTATGTATGTATGTATGTATGTATGTATGTATGTATGTATGTATGTATGTATGTATGTATGTATGTATGTATGTATGTATGTATGTATGTATGTATGTATGTATGTATGTATGTATGTATGTATGTATGTATGTATGTATGTATGTATGTATGTATGTATGTATGTATGTATGTATGTATGTATGTATGTATGTATGTATGTATGTATGTATGTATGTATGTATGTATGTATGTATGTATGTATGTATGTATGTATGTATGTATGTATGTATGTATGTATGTATGTATGTATGTATGTATGTATGTATGTATGTATGTATGCATGTATGTACGGAGGTATGCATGTTATAACTTCGCGATTAGCTTTTAGGTTGCGCTGAAATCGCAAAATGAAATTTTTAAAAATCCGTAATTTTGACTGTCTATTTCTTAATAATAAAATCGCTATCCTATCGGAAGTAGTGAATTAAAACAATAAATATAACTCCTAATTTAAAAACCAACGATTAAACATTAATGAAATAATTTTTGTTTAATTGAACAAAAAGAAAATTTAAAAAGCAAAATTTATTTTAAAAAATAAATTAAAGAAGCATATTGGTAATGACGACAAAAAGTTTCAATGTCATAATAACTATAAATTCGCCGGGTTGATATTTTAACAATACAATCTATCCTAAAGACATGTTTTAAATTTTTTAAAGTAATTTTCACTTGTTTTTAGGATAGCGAAATTGTATTGTAAAAATATTTTTAAATTTTATTTTTGTTCAATTAAACTATAAACATTTTGAAGTAAGCGAATTTCATACTGATCTGCCGGACAAGTGAAAGTTGCTAAAAGCATTTAAAATAATACGAAATGGTTATCGATTTTGTTAACCAGCAACTGATTAAAACCGGTAGTTAAAATGTCACTTTAATTTTTTGCTTACTTTCACTGTGGAATTAATAATTCTGTGGTTACTTATCATTTCTGTGCAGGTATTCAGACTGTAATTTACACCGATTCTTGTACGATACGACAGTCTACTAAGCAGTACTTTATATTATTAAATTGTACCTTCGATTTCAAAAATCAATGCAGTTGTTGTATCTTAGTGTATCAAGGAGCATTATGTTTTCGTTCGGCATGCTGCAATGAACAAATACAAAAAAACTAATTTCTAATGGGTTACATTAACAATTAATTAAAATAGTTACATGGTAATGGTTATAAACTAAGAAAACCTTTTTTCCAATCCTTTTTATACAGAGAGTCATAACTTAACAAATGTTTTCATGGGACTGGAACTTCACTAAGAGAGAGAATATAGGGAGAGGGAGTAGAGAGAGAATCAGGCCTGTCGGATTCGACCGGCTTTTCCTCAGAGATGAGAAGCTGGTGATGAAGAATCAGCCAACCACATATAATGGTTATAATTCATTCATACAGCGTTTCTTACGAGACGTAAAAAAGCATTCAATTATAAAACTTCCAAGCAAGAATTTCTTCAGTTCATATAAAAAAAACCCCAAGTGACATAGACGTTGTCAAAGAAGGGGACAGACAATTTATAGGAAATACCTAATAAGAAGAAGTAGGAGAGCGCTCAGCAAAAAAGTGCTTAACTCTTATAAAGTTTACGATATCAATATTGCAAATAATAAAAGCCGGTACACTCGAAAAATAGTTTTGTGATGAACATACGAGCTTGCTCTTATAATACACTTCGAAGCTGAACTGCTTTTGATGAAGTACATTACAAAACGATAAGTTTAATTTTAAAGACGATCTTCTGTCTTCGTCATCCACGGTTTGTGACGTCATTGGCGTAAACACGGTCACGTGATTATTCCACAACTCACGTGATTCCAACAACTGCCATGTCAAATCTCAACAAATTAAGAAATAGATAGAATGAGATTAGAATAATTTGATTCGTTGTGGAGATGTGTCGATAATAAACAAAAGTACAATCACCTGCCTGCTTTCGTGGCGTCTTGAAATGATCTTATCATGCACGGAGACATCTTAGACATGTGCCTCATTAACTCTGATCTCATTTCCTATTTCATTTTGGTAATTTATCTTTTCTCCTTTCTTCTTTCTTTTCTTGTATTTAGTGGCGTTGAAGAAAATAGGTGTCGTATTATGTACGGAGTTAATGTAGTGACCCAAAACAGGACTCGCTGTTTGATCCTCTGCGAAAATTAATATTTCTTGAACATAAATAAAACGTAATTTGTTTATTTATATATAGAATTACCTGCAATAATCATGTAACAAATATATGCTACAGTTATTATATTTTTTGGAGTTGGATCGCATAAATAACATTTGGTGTTTAAGGCTAATTTAATATATTTGAGATGAAATCTACGAGTAATTTATTTATTATAAGGAAATTATATCAAGACTTGCTGCTGTGTATTCATGGTGAATACAATTTTTTTAGCATTTAGGAAGATTTTTTTTTCTCTGACGTCATACAACTCAACTCCCACCCCTTCGCTTTGTCACAAGTTTTAACAGACTTTTAAACTTCATCACCCTAATTTTTTGTCATATATCAACAACACCACAATAATGAAGAGAACAAGAGAAAAATTACAAACAGCAAATGCTTTGAACGATATATGAATAGCAAGCGATAGATTTTTTTTGTCACATGTCAAATAAATGATGATAAATACGAAAGTGACAAACGTGAAGACACGAGAATTTTGTTCATTTTATTGATGTTTTCAATGCAACTGTAAATGTTTTGTTTTATTTTAAGGTCATATGTGTCAATCTACTACACCTACATGGCTACACGTACAGTATACATAGTAGTATTAAGAACAGGAAACGGTAAAAGGAACAGTCGATAAACATTGTTTATTGAGTCATACATTCATAAGGCATAACAGGGACATCATTTCAGCAAAAAACCTTGTGGGGAAACTTGTTCTAAGGCCCACTAATGTTTTCGCAAAAATGAAAAAACCCTATTTTCATTTTTGCTCCCAAAAAATCTAATAACCGAGTGTTTCTTGCTCAAATCTCTGAAGCTTCATCTTTACACTTTCCAGACCATTTTTGGAACCACATTTCTATCTTTTGGGGATAATTGACGTCCCTGAAGTAAAATAAACGCAAGATGGTAATTGAAAGTCAACAATACACTCTAACACAAGATCTTATTATTAACAGTTACTATGTAGTTTATTATAAGATTTAAAACAAAATATGCTGCTAAGAAATTAAACAAATGTATACGAAAAATAATAAAGTAAAACTCTTATTTACTAGCAGGTCCCCTAAAATTTCAGAATACTTCAATGAATAAGTATCAAGATCAGCAGCCTTTTGTGCATTTCATGAAACGCAGTAGTAAAACTTGTTTAATAAGCAATTATACAAAATTCAGACACAACTTAATTTCACTTAACCCGCTCAAATTACTAAACGACACCTGTTTAAATTATTGTCTTATATTACACCTGTTTAAATTATTGTCTTATATTACACCTGTTTAAATTATTGTCTTATATTACACCTGTTTAAATTACTATTCGACGTCAGTGCTTAAACAACCGTAGAATGACTGGACGAACAGAATCGTCATTTTCCACCTGTAAAGGTTTTCCAACGTTACAAATGATTTAATGGTGACTGAAAAATAAACGTTGTTACGAGCAAGAAATAATCGGTTTCAATTTGACAGGAATAATATTTCAGTGAAGAATGTTTTAAACTTGAGGTGGTAATTTGTATTTTTACTAGAGTTCACATAGCCAACACTTTCTATTATTACAATCTCAGCGAGGTTACGTCAGTTCATGGACAAAGATTCAGTCAGATTTTCCTTCTAATTTTTGACGACTGAGAGTTTATTTGGTAGAATTTCTTGTTGCAGCCAACTGGACAAGTATATTTGATGAAAGAACACTGTCGAGTATTGAACTCCGCCTTGCTTTTGCAAGCCAGTCCCAAGCCTGGAGAAAGGAGGAGGGAACAGTTAAAAGGATCAAATTATGATCCACGACTGGAAGTACTTAGGTGCTTCTGACAGCCGTTTCAGTCTTAAAACACTTGGTGTAAAGGACTATAAACTATTATAAAAAGTCGAGTATTGTGTATAAACTAACTAGTGATTTTACAGAGCTGAGGTTAATTCAATAGTTAGTCGTTTTAATGTTAAGGAGTGAAATTTTGAGTTCTTTCAAAAATACTTTCAAATGTTTATATAGAAATTTAAAAGAAATATGTAGAAATTAGATAGACCACACTTTTTTGCCAGATTAAGTAAGTTGTAAAGTCATAAAAGCTTTGTAATGAAGTGATAAAAAAGAATAATTAATTTCCGTTATTGTCGTGCGGAGACAAGAAACAAAAAACTTTTTTTTAATTATTTTTTTTTTTTTTTTTTTTTTTTTAAGGTTAGTGAAAGGAGTTATTAACCCCGCGAGACACTCAACCTGAGCAATGCGTGTAAACTCCTTGCTCAAGGGAGCTACGATGGTGACGCGGTGAGATTCGAACCGCCGACCTACGAGGCGACAGGCGAATGCTTTACCGCTTAGCCACCACCGCCAATTATTGCAAATATCTAATGACATCGAGAAAGAGAGAGCGAGAAAGAGAGAGAGAAAGAGAGAGAGAAAGAGAGAGAGAGAGAGAGAGAGAGAGAGAGAGAGAGAGAGAGAGAGAGAGAGAGAGAGAGAGAGAGAGAGAGAGAGAAAGAGAGAAAGAGAGAGAGAGAGAGAGAGAGAGAGAGAGAGAGAGAGAGAGAGAGAGAGAGAGAGAGAGAGAGAGAGAGAGAGAGAGAGAGAGAGAGAAGGAAAAGAGAGAGAGAAAGAGAGAGAGAGAGAGAGAGAGAGAGAGAGAGAGAGAAAGGAAAAGAGAGAGAGAGAAAGAGAGAGAGAAAAAGGAAAAGAGAGAGAGAGAGAGAGAAAGAGAGAGAGAGAGAGAGAGAGAGAGAGGGAGGGAAAAAGAGAAATATAAGGAATTGTTAATTGTTGTTCATAGATGACTTCCATTTTTGATCTCAAAGACCTGAATGCCGTCATTCAATGACTTCTTTGTCTAATATAGGTTAAGTATATCTTGATATCTTTGAATAGATCAAACAAACATAAGATTTATTTCATAACATAATTTGATTCAATTTGACAAATTTTTTAAATCTGAGCATCAATTAAAACTTATCGAATAATAACTATTTATTATTTAATGCATCAACATGTTTTTTTTCTATGATTTCATTTATGAATTAGTTACGATTAATCTGTGTTTTGTCCTGCTGTTCATAATATAAAGTTTTATATTTTTAAATGCTTTTATTTAACTTCACTCGTCTCTCTGTTTGTTTGTTTGTCTGTGGTGATCAAATCTTAGAAACAAAAATTTACCCACTTTTCGACCACCTAGAGCTCTAAAACTTTCAGGAAAGCTTTATTCTGGATGACAATACATAAATTGAATGTTTCCGACATGAATTAAGCCTTAAATCAATTAGAATTAATCAAATCAAAATAATCAAGTTGTTTATGTATAAGTCGCCAGAAGTCCAAAATAATTAAACAGTACGGATGTTTATTTATAAGTCGCCAGAGGTCCAAAATAATTAACGGTTGTTTTAGATTCAAAAATTTTAGTTCGTTGACTCAGATAAAGTGG
>OZ022241.1:8294662-8419655 GCA_963978895.1 Erpobdella octoculata | reverse complement strand
GCTCTGTTGAAGAAACTATTTACATTCCAACTTAGATGAGTCACCAATGATCGCTATATCATCTTTGCTCCTGCTAATAGCTCATTTGCGTTACAGGTGTTGCGTGAATTACAGCCATAGCTATTAATTTGTCGGTGTTAATGAATGACATTAGCAGCGCATGGATAAAATGTACGGCGCCACATATTCGGGCCAACTGATTAACTGTGATGACATTTGCTTGTGATCTCAGACCTTGAATATTATTAAGCATGGATATTAACAATACGGTTATAAAACACCAGCAGCTGCTCAGTATTGTTATTATATTGATTGAGTGTTGCTCCACTCCAGTAATGAACAGAAATAATCTGGCAGAATCTCTGTAATTGATAGATCAAAGTTTTTCAATATTTTGAACCTAAGACATTAGAGGCCTCAGAAACAATTTTAAGGGGGCGATATACATAAACACTGAGAACTTAACCTTTCTTTGACCTTGAAGTAACTCCACCCGATCAGACGAGAGCCTAACGTAAGAGTTACTGACCTAGGCTGATAAATAAATAAGATAGATAATGGCGGATGAATAAGTGTAAAACTTGTTTTCCAATTTTGGTTTTATAGATATTTACAAATCTTATGCAAACTTTTATTAAGGTTATACAATCTGTGTGTGTGTGTTTTTCTCTGTACGCAAATCTTGCAAGTAAAATTTAACCAGCTTTTTGACTGGCTAGGAAGTTAAAACTTTCAGCATAGCTTTATATTGGATGACAATAAAAAAAAAGAAAAAAAAGAAAAACATAATTTGAACATCTTTTGTATTTCTAACTCGAGTGTGTTTGAAATCAAAATTTGTGTTGACAAACTCGTTTTTCCTTTGCTTGTTTTAGCCATGCTCGGAAATTATATGTCAATTCACGAAAAACCGATAATATAGAAACTATGAGAAAATATCGTATATGTTTTAATTCAACTTTATTGTAAACAAATATTTCATTTATTTTTTAATTCAAAAGTTTTAATTAAAATGGTACAAAAATGAAACTTGTACATCAGATCACATCTCACTTTAATTGCTTTTATAGGACTTGACGGTGACAGTGGTGAGCGAGCACGATGTTGATCGAGTTGACCTTGTACTTGACCTTGAAGAAAAGTGTGGCATCAATGCTCAGGCCTTCAGCGCCGAACAGGAATGGTCACTTGAACAAAACGTTTCCACGTGGAAAAGAACAATTCCCAGGACGATCAACAAGACCATTATAGATTTTCCTGCTCTCAGTGTTGCCGCTAAAGCTTCCAGACGACCTCAGTTTTTCATTTGGAATATTATTGTTATCATGGTGAGATTTTACCAGGTCGATTGTCATCATCATCACCATCGTCATCGTCGTTGTCGTCGTCGTCGTCGTCGTAATCATCATCATCATCATCATCATCATCATCATCATCATCATCATCATCATCATCATCATCATCATCATCATCATCATCATCATCATCACCATCACCATCACCATCACCACCACCCTCACCATCACTCACCACCACCACCACCACCACCACCACCACCATCACCATCACCATCACCATCACCATCACCATCACCATCACCATCACCATCACCATCACCATCATCATCATCATCATCATCATCATCATCATCATCATCATCATCATCATCATCATCATCATCATCATCATCATCATCATCATCATCATCACTGCCAACCTCATCCCGGAATGACATCATGATTTTTATTCACATGCACGCAGTCGTTTTTGTCATTTGTCTTATAATTAACAGTATCTCTATTTATCCCTGGCTTTTCAGAAGAACTATTATGGTTTCGTAGACAGGCTAAGCCTACGAATGGAGAAGCAGCAAATGTTGAAATGTCGATTCAAAAAATAAAATTAAATTTGCTTATTATTTCTGCAGCAATACAGTAAAATTCCTTTAGAGATGCACCCTCAAGAGCGGATGCTAAAAGAAACGGACACTTTTGTATGGAACAGAATTTCTTGAATCTGTATTTGAACAAACATACATGAGAAGGTGTCCGCTCTTCATCGTCATTATCATCATCATCGCCATCATTGTTATAACATTCTTCAGCATCATCATCATTGCCATCATCATCAAATTCTTCCTCATCATCATCATCAAACCTACCCCCCATATATCACCCCCATCATCATCAGTGACGAATCTATCACACAAAAAACCTTGATATCACCTTGAAATATTAAATTATACTATGACATCCATCGACATCACTATCATCACTTCACAAACGTAATTGTCGTCGTCATGGTAGCGCACCGACGCAAGTGCACCAGTAGCGGTAGACGGCTAATTAAAATTAAATTCCATTTAATGTACACCTCTGCAAATTAAGTAGAAATTGCATTAAAAGCTTTTAAGTTTTTTTTATGTTAGAAATAAATATGGAAAATTTTTTAGGTGTATTTATTTAAAATGCCGGCATATGATTTATCTACTTGTTCACGCATGAATGCCAAATTGATTATTATATAAACAAATTCATTACAGTTTAAATGTTTATTTAAAGACTTTGACACGAGTGTGTACTATTTGACTAAATGTAACATCCAACCGGGAACGTGAAAATGATTTTTTCCATGTTTCAGATGGCAATCTGCAGTTTGGCGTTTGCAACGTTCACAGTCAACCTGGAGACACCTCAGTTCAGATTACAGCTGACTTATATTCTTCTACTGACGACGGTCACTTTCAAATTCGTTGTCAACAAAAGCCTGCCAAAGATTTCTTATCTTACTTATTTAGTAAGTCGAGATGTTTCTATTTATTTATTTATTTATTAACAATAAGTCAGCTTTGGTCGTTTTTGTCCAGCCCAGGCAAATCATGAATTCTTGTGAGTTTCCTGCCACCCAACCTCTTTCAGTTTGATTAAAATAAGCTAAGCCTTATTATTACACAGTTTTTAAGCTGAGAACCACATATAGATGAAAGGCTGAGTTGACCTGAGAGATTGAAATCTGCTAATGGGAGTCAAGCGATAGGGATATCTCCAAGGGAATGGGCACCGGGACTTCATGCATAAAAATCCGTGACACCACCACCATTTTAGTTTCGGCAAGAAATGACATTTATTTCTCAAATAATTCAACAAAATCATCATAAAAATTTGAGAAAATATTTTCTTTAAGCATTCAGCACTTGTTCAAGCGATCCATCAATCGATCAATCCATCCATCCATCTAATGAGGTTTATTGAGAAACAAACAATAACCATACTCTCTATGGCAATAAACAAACAATAATATAACTTCTCTCTTATTCTAAACTATACATCGTCGACTGTCAACATAAAACAAAATACGACGTGTTTATCTCTATTTACGTCACTGACTTGAAATGTGCTTGCGCCTTAAACACGTTGTTGACACACCTGACTCGCGTCAATTATGTCGAGGGAGAGAGGGGAAGGGTTCGAACCTTGGTGCATCACACATAAAAAAATGTAAACATTAAAAATTAAAGTTGTTCAAAAGTTTTTTAAAATTAGAACTGAGTTATGAACTCATCACAGTGCACCCGCCCGACAATTGAAATACTGATCAATAAAATAGTTGATTCAATGATCTTAAATGCATTTCGTTGTTTTAAGTTTTTACTATAAAAATATGTTAATTTATTTTGAGAAAACATTGCTTTGTAATTACCCAAGTAAACCAATTTACCAAATTCAAATTTTAATCAGTTTTTTTAATAAAAAATTGTATTTACTCAATTTTATTTTAACCGGTCAATTTTAAAGTTTAAACGTGCTTTTAATTTGTCCAGTTTCTACAACGATATACGCAACTCTAATACTCTATAACTAAAAAATCACAAACACTCCCCAATTAGCTATTGACCATTTTATGAGAAAAAGTTTATTGTTTTTAGAAATAATTTCTGAATATAGACTGCCGCTCCACCTTCGGCGGTCATCAACTATTTTTGGAGAAAGAGTTGCTGTAGAGAGCCCCACAAATGCACCCCAACCATAATCCCGGCACTGATTCCTTTGGAAGAAAAGTTGAGTAGAGTTTAGCGGCACCCTTTTGGTCATTGGCTTTTTTGGAGGAGGAACACAATTTAGTACCCCTGGGCGTTAAACCTTTTTGTTGCTCTTGTGGTCATACCAACATGCCATCTGTGTGTCTGTTCATACACACTCGGAACTTGTTGACTTCACTTGCTTTGCCTTAGGCTCCAAATTTATAGAAAGCTCAAATACTCGATAGGAATGAGAACTTTAGTTTATTTGCATTTGAAAAAAATGATGTAACTCAAAGTCTGGCCTGTCGCTATTTTTGTGTATTATTATTGGAAAAAATTGCTTCGAAGGATTTTCTTGAGCATTAATTTATTTTACAACAAAAAAAGAATGCTCTTTTATAACTGAATGTTACACTAGATTGCAATTGATCAAGTTCAGATTATTTAAATCGGATTCGATTGCCGATTGAGTTTCATACGTGGAAGGCTACAATTGTTGGTTGCTGCTAACAGCTTCAAGATCTCAAGATGCTGATGGGAATGCCAGAATAATAAGGATTTCTATCAATGGCAGTCATTATTCTTGAAAAATAATAAAGAGCTCTACAAGTTCAAAATGATCATCTCTTCAAGAAGAATTGGATATTTTTATGCAGTTTATGCAAATGATCCTCGAGAAAGCCTGATTAACGTTCCCAAGTATCGACACTAATTTAAATCAAGTTTGAGATAAATTACAGAAAAATTCAGGTAAAAATGTTTACACCTTGCTTGTTTTAATTAAAAGTGCAAGGAGATTTTAATGAACTTGATACGCCGATACGGCTCTGTACCTGTATATATAAATGACTGTCTGTCAGTCTGTTTGTTTGTCTGTCCTCCATACAAATCCAAACCGCTAGACGAATTTTAACAAAATTTATCATGGAGTAAGATCTCAAAAATGAAAAGCAGATAAGGGTTGTTTTTATTTTTTAAATTCATTATATTGACTTCACTGCCGGTCTTGCCTGCTTATTTGCTTGTTTGATTGCTTGAATGTTTGCAAACATTAAGAGAGAAAAAGGATAGAACAAGTAGGATGTAAAAAACGAGGTTTTTTCACGAATTCTTTATATTTCAAGATTTGCAGGCTTTTTATTTATTGCAACTTTTTCTTTTAGAATGACATTTTTTGAATTTATATATGGAAACATCTATTTAATTGTATTTGATTTGTTTTAGTTCTAAAACATAAATCATAATTATTTTTAATTAAAATCTTTTTTCAAAAATCTTTTAAACTTAAATAGAATGCATGGTCATAAGGAGCAAGCCTATATTTTAAATTTCAGCTCGATTGGATGATGGGAAGTCAGTTAATTTTCACTTTCAAGGTTTACAAGCATTTAAGCAATCAAGCAAGCAAGCAGGCAAGAAAGAAAGTAAGCAAGCAAACAAGACCCGTGGTGAAATTAATATAAAAAATTAAAAAACATATACATATATATAATCCTGTGCGAGGCCATCTAAAACGTTGAGATGTACCAATAATTTGGTACTTGTCTGTCAAAACTGAGAATAAGAAAATAATTGATAACAAAAGAAATATTACAATTTTAATTTAATTTAATTCACTTCTAATTCATTTTAGAAAAACTTCATTGTAAATAAAAAGTTTTCAATAAAATAAAATAAAAGTTATCAAACTGATTTTCCTTCTAGCAAAATGTCATGGCTCTGCTCTTTTACTAAAAAACTGAATTATTCAAAAATACATTTCCATATTTGTAATAAACCATATTTTTGGCCACCTGCTTTGACCTATATATGAACTTGAACTAACCAAAGTTTAACCCCACTCTAGCTCTGTCGTAACCAGAAATTTTGAAGTGGGGTCTTAGAATTTTTGTAATCTAATAGGGCACTGTTTAAACTTTTGGTTCAAACTGTGATTCATGCAACAAACCAGGTTTAGCGATTGAAACAATTTTAATCAACAACATGTCAAATCAAATCGAGAACTTCTCGAAACATGTAAATTAAACAATGACACAACATTTAAAAAAAATTGTAATTCACACGAAATACACGCCTATGAAAAAACATTGCACAGGGTCAATTCAAACTTATTTCCTGGGGTAATTTGAGAAATGTCCTAGGCAATTTTCAATAAAGGAAAACAAAAATTCATTGACTTGATAGGTATATTCCGGTACCATACAGAGCCATTCGAGTTCTTGCAAAACAAGGGGGCTTGCAAGGATATATAGCTGGCTACCGCCCTGCACCCTAGTTATAAGATGACCCCGGAGTGACTATTATTTTTATTTTTAGATACAGGAAGCCACAGCAAACGGATAATTATTCTAATTTGTCAAACACAGGACACATACATTCTAGGCTCGATGGTCATCTTGTGTGGCATTTGCGTGTGGCACGCACTCATCGGTTCCATCATCTACCAGAATCTCCCCAAGGCCACTTCCACCCGCCCATCCGCAACAGGTACTACCCCCACCACCGGCACTACTACACTAAGTCCTTTCAATTCTTTCACCGATGCAGCTACAACTGCGCCCATCAAGTTTTTTGAAAACAAGTAAGTCAGAAATTAAAACAAATTTTGACATTTTAAAGTTGTATTCAATTGACTCCTTGATAAATTTTAAATATAAATACAATTAATTTAAATTAATTACATTGATTAGACTAATATTTTTATAATATCGTGGCATGTTTATAACGTTTTTCTCAAAAATTGAGTTTAATAATTTAGGATGGAAAAAGTTTGTGCTTGATAGTTGAACTATTTTTTTTATTAATAATTGACCGGTTTCAATTACAGTTTTTGAGACACATAGTTTTGGTTAAGTATTATAATTATAATTAAATATTATATAAAGAAATTGAATATAAATGTTTCAATTCGTTCTCACTCCACAGATCAACCACTCTCTGCACTGGTGAGGAAATGATAACAGCGCCAGGTGAGATGTGCATCCTCATCGACAAAATAGCACTGGGAACTCTCAGTCTCATCTACGTTGCTTTCCACCTCATCTTTCTCGCTCTCATCATTCACAGTGTGAGATCTTCTCGTGTCTAACTCCTGGAATTTGTCGATTCTTTGTGTCATTTCTGCTATTTCAGCTAAGAATAATTATGCTGGAAAATGTTTAATTTTAGAAATTTCCACAATAGCCAGTTAAAAGAACTTTTTCAGGCTAAATTATGGTATATTTGTATCAGTTCTACTTTCTGCGAGCTGATATCTTCTACGTCTTGAAGCAAATATATTAATCTATCGAAAATTGATTTTATTTTTAGAAACAAATCTCCAGCCAACAGCTAATAAGCTCTTGTGTTATCTCTAGCGATTTTCCACTAAGGCTTTGGATTATTGTAATAGTTTATAGTCCTTTACACCAGGTGTTTTAAGACTAAAATGGCTGTATGTTGGAAACACCTAAGTACTTCCTGTCGTGGATCTTAATTTGATCTCTTTAACTTTCCCCTCCTCCTTTCTCCAGGCTTGGGACTGGCTTGCAAAAGCAAGGCGGAGTTTAGGCTTTGGATATAAAGAAAACCTGTTTAATAGTGGCACTCTAAATGTTTATAACAGCTTGGTGTTTATTTTTCTTTTTAAGGCGGCTTCGGTAGATGGACAGATATTACGGCGACATGTTCAATTAACTAATGAGGAAACCCTATTGAAGTCAAGTCTAATAAATTTCCAAAAAAAATATATAAGATTTAATTTGATAAATTTCAACTAAATATATAGGACTTAATACAACAAATTTCAAACAGATATATAAATTTTTTTTTTTTTTTTATAATAGTTTAGAGTCCTTTACACCAAGTGTTTTAAGACTGAAATAGCTGTATGTAGGAAGAACCTAAGTGCTTCCTGTCGTGGATCATAAATTGATCCTTTTAACTGTCCCTCCTCCTTTATCCAGGCTTGGGACTGGCTCGCAATTAGCAAGATATATGTAAGTTATTTCGGATAATTATATGCGGTCAAATCCGGATCAATACATGGTGTCAATTCCGGATGGATTTTAGAAATGATAACTATTAATTATGTTTTCACATATCACATTATTTATATTTATATTTTAATTATTTTTAGAGAAGAGATGAAGAATCGGGCGAAGAGAAAGAAGACCAGGTAAACCTCGGTTTTAAAATTTGATGAAAAATTTCTCACGTTATAAAAGTTGCCAGGAAGCGTTTATTTGTGCACGCTTGGAAGATGATAATATTAATGGCTTCCTGTAATTTTACTGTGCATGTCTACTATGAAGGTGGAGAAATAAAGCAGGCTCACTCAACCCTTTTTTGCTTTAAAATGGGAATTGTTCGCCAGGTGGCTGATTGTTGAATGGAGTTTAACTGCATTTTATGAGGCCAATGGTTTTGGAAAAAAATAGTTTTGACGACTTAAAGATTTCTTTGCTTTTTTTAATTTTAAAATAATTACACAAGTACAAAATCGATATATAATGGTTTTCCAATAATCTGAAATTACAAATCGTCTTGTAAATGGAAGAAAGCATTTTACCTGACCTTACAACTGCTGCAGACAGTGGTTATAACAGTTTTTTGAAAACTTCGACAGTGTAAACATTTTAAGATTTTATAGATTTAAGACTTTAAAATTAAAACTGAACATCAAGTAATAACATTTAAATCTTGTATTAAATTTTCAGACTTAAAACTAATAATACATTTTTCAGATTTAAACAAATAAATAATTAATGCATTTGAATTAATCATCAAATCCTGAGTTCAAATATAATATCTTTTGTTAACTGCACTCCAGGTAACTGAGGAGCCGCCATCAAGTCCTCCGCCACAGAGGAACGGTGTCAGAATCAGCTTAGATCCAGCCACGCAGGCCTCGTCTCTCACCTCACCTAGCGAATAAATCCGAATCTGAACCATTTTTCATTATCGCTCATCACCAGGATGGTCATTTCGACGTAGCTTCAGAATTTACAGAATTATTAACACTTAAATTTAGCTTCTATCTTCACATATAATCAATCTTATAACTGTTATTAATATCATTCTCATCATCGTTTACATAATTGCCCTAACCATCGAACAAGTATTTCTTCGTGTATAGTTCAAGTCTAGGTAGGAGTGCTTAAATGCCGTTATTTCACGCACCAGTGCTGTAGCTTGCAACAACTCAAATGCTACCCAATATGTCGAAGCGGAAGGACATGGTACAGAAGAGTAATTCCATTAAATACTTGCTTATTAGAAATTAAGACCCATTTCTGACAACGCGAACACCTCATTGAGACTTAATGCATTTACGATGCCATTCGAATCTACAAAGCAACTGTTGAAGTTCTGTCGTTTCTAACTCGCTTCATATAGTTTTTTTCTCTATAAAATATTTCAATTACAAAAACATTTTTCTTTTTCTGAATATAACAAATTAACTTGCTGTTCGTGAGTTTTCGATCAAAGCGTGTTTTCAATCAAACCGATTGAAAGCTTACCTATAGCGGTACAGAAAATGTCTGTTGTAGATATCAAACGAAAAGTTGCAAAACTGTCGATTGAAACAAAAAGTAATTTGTTAAAAGTGAATTATGGGAGACACGGTTTGGTTCTTCTAGGAGTTATGTTAAAGGAAGCTGACTCATTTCACGCATTTCTTATTTTCGCACCAATAATCTCGCAATCTCCCCCCTTTTTTTGCTCCCTATTTTTCGCCACCCTTCTCGTCGACTTCACCTATCGTCATTTAAAAAAATTCTTCTTTCCACCACCAACCCTCTCTTTTCTATTTCTCTCCATTCCGTTCGCCCTTCCTACAACATTCCATGCGCCTTAGCACCGGTTTGTTTATTTTTCGTTGCCAATGACATCACAAGCCATATGTATCGACCGGGGTCTGTCCTCCTGCGAAGTTTAGTCGATACCGTGTAAGGCAACGGTGATGACGATTGTGTTGATCATGTCGATGTTGATGGTAGTGGTGATGGTGCTTCCATGATGATGATGATCATTATTATAAAGATGATGATGACGAATATAATGGTGGAAATGAAGGCGATAATGAAATAGAAAAAAGAAGATACAAAGTGATGATGATAGTGATGATGGTGATGATGATGGTGTTTGTGGTGGTACTGGGGGTGAAAGTGATGAGGGTGATGATAAGATGTATGGTATTGTGATGGTGATAATAAAAGTTATGATGAATTAAGAGAGTTGTTAGAAACGAAAATAATGACCTGTCATGTCAAGTTCCTAGCTTGATGAGAGCACATCCATTGAATTACAGCATACATGTCCTTATTGTTTTCTACCAACAAAAGTTTATAATATACATATATATATATATATATATATATATATATATATATATATATATATATATATATATATATATATATATATATATATATAGGTGGGTGTGTACGCGTCTAGGTATCATCTTACAAGGAATGAACATGTTATCCGTCAAGTCACCTTCCCGAACACGTGCACTCCGCACCTCTACAAGACAAATATATTTATATTTTATTTAAATAGATATTTGTAATTATTTACTAAATAAATTTATATGTTTATTATTTGAACTAGTGCTAACCCGTCGAAAATTAGTGAAGATTCCAGCACCACTTAACAGCGTAACGCGAATTTTTAACACACATACATACATACATACATACATACATACATACATACATACATACATACATACATACATACATACATACATACATACATACATACATACATACATACATACATACATACATACATACATACATACATACATACATACATACATACATACATACATACATACATACATACATACATACATACATACATACATACATACATACATACATACATACATACATTCATACCAGATCCCCTCGGTCCGGTGGCGTTTTCTCCATTACTCCAACTTTTAGATATTATATTGTTAGTCTTATACGATTATGCTATTTAGCGTTTCCTGTAAATATGACTTTTTTCTCTCCTAAAAAAACTAGATTTATGGCGACATATTGTTGTCTTCTTCAACGAACCTAACATTTTTCAAAATTGAACAAACAAAAAAAAACGTTTGTAAAAATTGGTTTGAGTTGACAACTTTAGTAACTTGTCACCTCCCTTTCTTAGAAGGTGGCATAAAAATCAACAAATAAAAATGCAATAGCATTAAGAACTTGCTTAATTTTTTTTGCAGAAATTTACGACGTTAAACAACAAAGCAAACAATGAAAAACAGCTGTAGAAAGTATTCTTAAGTTGTCGACCATTTGTGAAATAGCATTTTAACGCACAAGCCTTCACTCCATCAAATTGCTAGCTTTTCTGTAGCTGCAATTGAAACATTTATTGTTTTGTTAGTGCACTCGGTGATTATGAGTTCTTTCTTTCATCTGCCACAGATTGCCAAGATCCGATAGGTACCCATTAATAACAAGATCCGATAGGTACCCATTAATAACAAGATCCGATAGGTACCCATTAATAACAAGATGTCATCGATCTTGTTATGTGGGTTCTTCTTTGAATGGCCATTCCTTGCTTGCAAGTGAGCGTTTCAGTCTACAAACATGTCAGGTGAAAATTAAGCCACATAAAACATCAGCCTGCTAGAAAAAACAATTAATAAATTGCACTTCATGAATTGGTCACGTTAATATTAAAAAGAATATTAAGAAATAAGCTTAAAGTTATTGGTGCAACGGTTTCTATTTTCAAGTCTTTATTGAGATTGAGTGTACATAATAAGTAAGATCCTGTGTGCATTGCTCATAATGGTGGAATTAAGCGTACACGGCAAACGAGTGTGCAATACTGTGCGTGTATATTTTTATATTTGTGTTAGGCGAAACGTGACTCGATTCATTTCAACCTGCTAACTTCCATGTAAAGGCTGGATCAAACTCTTCCAACTCCTCCAATAAGTTTCCTATTTTTACCACGCTTCACTTGATGTTTGTTTGTTTGTTTGTAAGAAAAACTTGTAATTTTCGATTTTTTGACCACCCCCCGTTGATCTTTTAACTTCAAATTTTGCATATAAACGTAATTTTTAAGACAATTCACAAATCCAGCAGCGACATTTGAGGGAGGCAAAATTGCGTGTCGTTATTTATGGATGACGTGCTGCAATTGCCTGTCTGGGCCAGCGTTTCGAGTCTGATGCGGACGCGGCTTCATTGGCTTCCTTTTCCGCAGAGAATCAGTTTACAACTATGCTCTATGGTTTATAAGTGCCTCCATGTCATGGCTCCTGTCTATCTTCAGGAGTTATGTGTTCCGGTCTCTCAACTCGCTGGTCGGTCTCATCTTCGATCGGCGGCGGCCGGCGATCTACTTGTCCCTCAGACGGAGACTGTGACGATTGGCAGGCGTGGTTCTTCTGTGGCTGGTCCTGTGGCCTGGAATAGTCTTCCCACCGCTCTGAAGGATCCAACGATGCCTTTTAGTGGCTCAAGACAGATTTGTTCTCTTCCGTTTAATTGTGCAGTGCGCTTTTGTGACTTTTATTTTGTAAAAAAGCGCTATATAAAAAAGCTGTATAATAATAATAATAATATTGACGATTGAGACACAAAATGCTTTAACTGAAAGTATTATTGAATATGTTTAAAATTAGTAAACTCGTTTGTTAGATGTTCGAGAGAGGAAGTGAGGAGAGGTAGAGAGATAGGGAAAAGTAGAGAGAGGGGCCTACAAAAGGTTTGAGCTGGTGTACCTCATTTCTTAGAAAAGAAATTTTTTGTTGTTGAAAAATTACATTTTATTGTATTGGGAATGGTATAAATGTACATGAACAGCAATGATGTTGTTGTTGTTGATGATGATGATGATGATGATTATGATGATTATGATGATGGTGGTGGTTTTAGTGGTGGTGGTGATTATGATGATGATAATGATGATGATGATGATGATGAGGATGGTGATGAAGACGTTGTTTCGATGATGGTGATTATCTACTTATAAACAACAAAGGTATTCATAACTCTTGGAATGAATTGGATACTTGTCTATCTTATTACATATTTGAGCACACTTCTAGTTTCCATATCCTAACCCACCCCTCCTTACACATACATCCATAAACACCCACACACACAGACACATACACATGTACACTTCCGCACATCAAATTAGAAAAAATACGCGCACAGAAGTTGCGGAAGTAATTGTGTCATCATTCGAATGCCTCGTCATAGTTCCGCACTCGCTCCACTAATAATTCCTGCAGCTTGGAAACGTCAGGTGATTGAAGTTTAATACAGGTGAGATTGCAGGTGCCGAGGTCACGTGATTTTCGTGTAGTTCTCTTTTTTTTCTTTTAAAACTATTCCAGCACATACAGCATGGCTCAATTTGTTGTAGAAATTTAATTTTTTTTAATAACCACCGAACATGTCAGGTGACGTAATTTATGAGATGTAGAGTGAATAGAAGAAAAAGATAGAGAGAGAGAGAGAGAGAGAGAGAGAGAGAGAGAGAGAGAGAGAGAGAGAGAGAGGGAGGGAGGGAGAGAGAGAGAGAGAGAGAGAGAGAGAGAGAGAGAGAGAGAGAGAGAGAGAGAAAGAGAGAGAAAGAGAAAGAGAAAGAGAGAGAGAGAGAGAGAGAGAGAGAGAGAGAGGGGGGGGAGGGAGCTTGTTTGAACATGTGCGATACGCAGAACTGTGTTGTTTGCATGAACGATCAGGAATCGTCTGCACACACACACACACGTACACACGTACACATGTATCTTCACCGTCACGGTGTTTGATTATTCTACATGACACGTTGTCGTCAACTTTCTCTTCCTCCCCTTCCCGTTCCTCTCTCACCTCTCTCTCTCTCTCTTTCTCTAGCTTCATCATATCTCCTGATCTAAGCTAACGTTTGGCATATTGATGAAAATATATTTTATTTTATTTCTGAAATTTATCTGTTAATCTAGAATTATGGTTTATTTTTTACTAGATTGCGCAGCGCAAACGTCTTAGAATTTTGATTTTATTTACTCATCAAATTTAAATTTTTTTACTTATAAATAAATTAATAGAAATAATAGAAATAATTCAGTCCGATATTCATGTGAAACACAATCCACCGATTTTCAATACAGCTGATCGTCAATGCATATCGCCAGTTCAATTGTTCGCCAAGTAATTCAGCGACATGCACACGCAAATAAATAAAATAAAAAAAATAAACCGACAGAAGAGTGGCTTGCTTCAATTTCATTCGCTCGGGTCACGTGGCCTAGCTTCAGTTTCTAAGGAAAACAGCGTTGAGCTGAAATAAAAAATATAAGCTTGCTTGGCATGGAATGAAAGAGTAGAGAGAGAGAGAAAGAGAGAAAGAGAGAAGGCAAATCAGGTGAGAGTGGAAAAAGAAGAGATAAGAGGAGAGAGAGAGAGAAAAGAGTGCTGGAATTACCTGAGTTGTTCCATTTGTCATTCTTCATCTCTTGTGTGAAGTAAACACATTGGGAGCTGTTTAAGAGCTGGATACATTTCAGGTGTCAAGCATGGGGTCAATCTTTGCCCGTAGCTGAACTTTTGCGACTGAGATCAATCAAAAAATTTCAATCCGTCAATCACAGCTGGACTGCCAAAAAAAACTTTCTGAAAAACTCTTTTGGATTATATTTCACTTCCAGAAAATAAATCATGGGAGAAATAGTTACTGCGGCTTCTTTGTCGTCAACCGTCAGAGCGATGGAAAGGCTTATAAGAAGTCACATCCACGTTATAGAAAGCAGTGCCAAACTCATCGAGCCGACTGATCCGAACAAGAAACCGCTGACTGTTACAACTGCTGGACCGCGCAAGAGGCAATCATCTGTCAAGGAAGTCGCCAAGAAACACGAGAAAGTAACAAAGAGAAATTAAATCAATTTTTTAATAATTTATCTCTTTAAAGACTTGCTTTTAAGGAAGAAAATGTTAAAAATATGTTACAAACCAGAACAAATGTCATTACACATTGAATTGCATTATAATCTTTCGCTAAAATGTTCATCTCAGTTTAGCATTTAAATGGTTGCTAACAGTCATCCACTCAATTTTAATTTTTAATTTCTACCGCAACAAATATTTTAAAAAAAATAATTTTTTGCTTTGTGTCAGGTGACAGTTTATGTGAAAATCTTGTTTTTAAAAATCGGAGTTATCGATACGATCCACGACCGGTACACGGCTGAAATTCTGGTTCAGACTAAGTGGAGAGAACCAGCACTCGATGGATCAAAAGAGGTGATGGATAAAATATAAATATATCCATAAAACTGATGTTAGTTTTGCCAACATTTATGAATGCATTCTGTTCTGTGGTAGGTTTTTCAGATTCAAATAGGCAGTTTTTACAGATTTATATTAAAAAAATTTAAGATACAACGATAAATTATAACTTGGAAAATCAGCAATTTGTAAAATTTTAATAATAAAATGCTTTTAAGACAGCGGTAGGAACGATAGTTTTATAGAGAAAGTCTTTCAATTTTTAAACAATGCCAGTGGAATATCTTAATAAATTTATCAATGAAATGAATTATAATTATGTATATTAGTATTAATTTGAATTTGATTGTTTTTAGACAATCTTTAAAATTATGTTTTTCTTATCTTCAGCCTGATGTAGATCTATCTTCTTACTGGAATCCAAAAGTCTCCATTTCAAATGGGATTGGTGACCTGAAGTACACGACGACGTCCTTTGTTGAATATGACCACAGTGACAGGGCTTGGGTACTCGAGAGGAGAAGGACCAACGGGCAGTTCTTTGAGTTTATGGAGCTCAATAAGTTTCCATTTGATGGACAGGTCTGTTAAAGTTGTTGGATTGAGTTGGCATAGTTTAACTATTGAAACTATCATTTTATGGAAAAATTGTAAATTTGAAATCATAAAAATCTGTCATTCACACAAAACCAAGTATGCTACGCCTGCCTTTGTCACAAGAATCTCATGGAGTATATATAACATAGTAGCCCAGCAAAGCTCTGTGCAAGACAGTTTGTGCGAGACGCTTTGGTATCTATAGCAAATAAATAAATTATGTGAATAAATAACAAAATAATTCAATAATTTAAATAATTTGAAACATTAAAAATTTTTTAATATTCTATTCCATATTTTTTCCTAACGAAAACTATTATTGGCTCTTTCATTTGATTTAACAGCCCACCCTGACTGTGTAAAGCGTTTTGTGCGAGACGCTTTGGCATCTATGGCAAATTAATTTATTAAATAACTATATCAATAAATTATATTAATAAATAGATAAAAATATTTGAAAAACCATTAAAAATTAGTTAAATTATAATTTATCCATTTTCCTATCGAAGAAAATATTATTTGCTTGGATGCCCAATAAAACAACATACATAATTTCCGATGTCTGTAATACAGATGGGAATCAAACCCTAATTTAAGAGTTCGGGTTCGGTTCGGTTCGGTAGTGGCTATAGTTCGGGTTCGGTTCGGTTCGCTTGTAATAAGCTACGCGAGAAAGAAAGTAAACATAACAACAAAGATGTGCATAAGCTTTCATAAGACAATCAATAACAACGATATTAAATACAGAAAACAAAATAACGATTTTTATTTCAAGAATATTTCATAGTCATAATTAAAATTAAAAAAAATAGGTTCGATGAATTTAGCATGGGTTCGTTCGGGTTCGGTTCGGTTCGGTCAACAACTAAGTTCGGGTTCGGTTCGGTTCGGTAAAAAGTAGGGTTCGAGTTCGGTGTGTTCGGTTCGGGTTCGGTTCGATTCCCATCTCTAGTCTGTATGTATGTTAGAATTTCGCATTACGCTGCGGCCGCGGTTGTCAGCAGTCAGCAATTGATAAAATTAGTGCGCGTAGGCGTGTAATAAGAGTTATTACGTAATTTTACAATGTCCGTCCTAAAGATCGAAAAGGTGGCGCTGCAATCAAAAAATAATATATAATGAGATTTTTTTTTTAATCCGTCGTTTTTGACGGACTATCTCGTTATTTAATAAACGCACGATTCGTGCACCAGCTCGTGTGCCAATTTTTGACCCCGATTGTATTAGAAGGTTGGTAGGTTCATGCAGTTTATAGTATTTGGTTTTTATGGGTTTATGTTCAAGAAGTTTTAAATTCTTTATACCAACGTCACCACCGCCGTTACTTGTTTGCTTGAATGTTTGGAAACCTTGAAAGTGAAAATTAATTAACTTCCCGTCATCCGATCGAGCTGAATTGTAAATTATAGATTCGTTCCTCATGACAATTCTATTAAATTTTAAAAAGTTTCTCAAAACATATTTTTTAATTTACAAAATTGATTGTTTATGTTTTGAAGTAGCAACAAATCAAACTAAATTATATTAATATTTACCTTTATAAGTTTACAAGAAAAATTTGCATTAAAAACCGGCGAATCCTGAATTATATAAGGGATTTGTGAAAAAACATCTTTTTTAAAAAAGCTTTTATTAATTTCTAATCTCTGCTTCTTTTTTTCCAATCAATTTTTGATTTATTTCTTAATAATATTTTTTTTTCAAATTTTGTATACATGTTCTTGCTTGATTGCAATGCAATATTCAATAATAAATCTTTAAAAAAAAATTTAAATGTAAAAAGTTGATTAAAATTTGAGTTTTAATAACATAAAAGCATTTGGTTTAAAAACTTTGTTTTGACACTGTTCACTTGTCTACTGTTTGTTTATAAAAGCTAAATAAGTCTTTTTGAGATAGTTTTGTAACTAAATATTTAGTATAATGGAGAAATGGTTCTAAAAACCACAAGAGTGATCTACCAGCATAAGAAAATGTATGATTTTAATATGAGCTTGGACCGGTTATTTTTGTAAAAGTAAAAATATGAGAAACAAGAAAAATAGCGAACAATAAAGCATAGAAACACTCTGGAGATGACGTGTTTCAATTTTTTTTAGCTCTTGTAAAGATTACGGCGAATAAGAAATATAATGTATTCAATATTTTGCCGACGACCCGTTTGGCTGGCTCCATAATCACTTTTTTGCCATTAGAAGGTCAAAAATCGATAGACCAACGTAATGAGATAGGAAAAAATAAAAGCACATTAGCCGCTATTCTGCTTAGATATGCAAATGAGTTCCAGTTATGAAGAGCCAATTTTTCATGATTCCTTGTATATTCCCATTAGACCCATGAATGGGAGTATCAATTTCAACGCTCGCCGGAAGTAAGCTCCATCAGCGATGCAAATAATTCACATGAGTCACATCGAATGTAATTAAACCTTATTTTTATATTTCCTTTCAGAGTGTAATTGCGGAGTTTTTTTCGTGTGTGTGTGTGCGAGCCAATTTATTGGAAAATTAATTGAACAACATTCGATCTCAGAGCTCTTTGCTGTTTACTCCGATAACGAGATTTAAAATAAAAATTTCACATTTTAAGATGAAAAACGTTTAAAAAAGTTTAAACTTTCAACGTTAAGACGTTAAAATCGATGTGAGTCAAAAACTAAGTTTGTGCATCCAGAATCTTACCTACTGATTGCACTCAGCCGTGGCGGACTTAAGTAGGCGCGTCAGGCCCCTGTTTCGCCCTCCGATAAACATTTTTTATTTACATATACAATACGTGGATAACTTGATATAAATTTATGCATTTTTACTGTTGCAATATAAAATTGTTCGTATAAGCGGGAAGGTCGCATAATGCATTTTCTTCAGAAAAACATATAATTTAGCAAACAGTAATCAGAGGTTTTCTCAAATAGTGATTCATCCCTCTTGTGCTAGGATTTTTGTTGCCCGGAGACAAAGTCTAAGAAATGTTTTCCTAAAAATTCTCATCTGTAAACGCTTCTTCTAAAAATAGCTGATGATTGGGGAAGTAAAGTCGCAGGTACTTGTTCCAAAAATTTTGCAAAACATCATGCACTTTTGTTTTCAACAATAGCTGATTACTGAGAGGTTGTCGTAGGTAATTTTTTCATAAATTTAAGCCCCTAGCTACGCTTTGAAAAAAATGTTGGTAAAGTGAAGATTTACAACGCATACTTCCTTTATTCAAATGCATAGCGCCCCCTGTTCTCAGAATTCTGTATTTGCCCTGCTCTGTGCTTGATTCACTCATAAATTTGGTACTTATGTTTCATATCTAAACAAAAAATTAGAGACTGAGTTGAAATTTGTCGATTTCCATAATAAACTGGATAGGTGACATCGGTGTGACATATTGCGCACAATTATGAAATTTAAAATCTCAAAAACTACAACGCTTAAGTAAAACGTTAAGAAAGACAGTTTTTTACTTCTTCTATAAACATTTCAACCTTGTGACAAACAAAACCAAACCACAATGTTTTCTAGTATGTATCTATTTCCAGTTGATCCTTTCCATTTCTGTTCAAACTCAGCCACTGTAACGCTGACCCAGCGAGGCTTCCATAATTCTCCTGAAATGCTGTCTAAAATCTCTTTAAATTTCAACTGGAAAGCTTATTTTACGTTATAAAAAAGCAGTTATGTGGTTCTCGTTTTTTGAGACCTGCTCAGGTTATAGTTAATTCACTCAACAAATTAAAAAAAAAACTATCTTGATACATCCATCTGCAACAATTCTGAAGAAACCCTTTATTACAAAAAAACCCCTGATCACAAAGAAACCCCTGATCACAAAGAAACCCCTGATCACAAAGAAACCCCTGATCACAAAGAAACCCTTTAGTACAAAGAAACCCCTGATCACAAAGGAAATTAAGATAATTGACTCTGACTTTTTCTTTCTGTTTGACCACCACTCTTTTAATTAATGCTAGAAACTGAAAGTTTCCAGTTGAGAACCCAAAATTCCTAAACTTCCAGCCATCACAGGTCACCATCGGTGCACTAACTAACTGAATGCTTCTGAAAGGCTCCCAGATCCAGATCATACCTGTTTGTCGTGGTCTAGACTGAAGATCGTCAAGCATAATTGAAGTTATTTGACCCATTATAATATTATTGTCTTGTCTTCAATAGTATCATCAGCATTAACATCATCGCTGCCACATCGTTGTCATCATCATATCCATATATGTTTACCATTATATCTGTTTTTTCTATTCTTTCTTTCTCATCTCTTTTTGGGCATTTTGTTTTTACACACTTTTATTTAACTTGACTTCTCTGTCTCTCTTTCTGTGGTGAAATTTTTTTTGAATTGATTTTTCACCGACTTTAGAGAAAAACTCTCTAAAATGTTGACTAAAGTATTACTATAAACAATGGTAAAACTATTATTGCATTTAGAAATTGATTTGCATAACTTAAAAAAATTTAAAGTGTATATTTTTTAAAACTTTTTTACATTCTTGTTTCTTTAATTTAATTTTGCTTGTTTTAACTTATTGTGGCTTAAAACACCTAATATTAGTTACTGTTACATTGAGTGATGTCAAATTCACGCAGTCAAATGTTGACATTTTCATAAGTGCTTCATGAATCCCAATATTAAAGAAAGTAAAATTAATAAAGCTAAAAGGTGAAGGTTACGACATTAGAGCACCGTTCCTTATTCAAAACTTGAACAAGAACACCTACAACGGCTATAGGTTGCCGAGCTAACCTATTGAACCGCATGATGTGCCCTAATTCAGAAAGCTTCAAGCTTTATTTAAATCTATGTTAATAGATGTCTAATAAAGCCTGTGTTACTGTGTATTATATTGAAATGAATTGTTCCACGTTAATCTCTAAGTCAAGCTTTCTTATCTACTATCAGGATCTGACCGTCACAGTAACCAGCGAAAGAATCGAAAGCGAGCTGGAGTTCGTACAAGACGAGAACAACGAGAGTGCCGTCAACTCTGACGCCTTCAGCGCCGCCCAGGAGTGGAAACTCCACGAGAAAGTGAACATCTGGACGAAGTTCAACGTGAAGAAAGTCAACAAAAAAAAGATGAAGTACCCCTGCTTTTGTGTTGCTGCCAAAGTGGCCAGGAGGCCTCAGTTTTTCATTTACAACATCATCATCATTATGGTTGGTGCTTTCTAGTTTTTATTCTAAATAACAGACCGGCCACAAAGATCAATTTTAGTATGAATAATTAATGGTCCCATTCAGTTTGGAAATTTTATTTAATTGCGAGCTCTTTGTTCTTGATGACGATTAAATTGCTGCTTTCTGGAGAGCAATAAAAACTTCTAGTTTCTAGTTCCAGTATTGTAGAACACGAGACATTGATGAATGATCACACTCAATGATGAGAATAATAATTATTATATAACACTATATACTATATATTACAAGTTTAATATAATATATATTATAATTTTAATATAATATAATATATTATAATTTTAATATAATATAATATATTATAATTTTAATATAATTTATCAAAGGTGGACATGAGTTGGGTTGACCCATGGGTTGGATTGGGATGGGTTGGGTTGAAAAAAAACGAAGAAAATATTTTTGATTAAATGAAAAATTTGTTAACTGTGAGTTGGGTTGGGTTACCAAAAATGTACCCATTTCCAACTCTGTTATATATAATACTAGCAGTGCCCGTAGCGGCTTCGCTCGCATGAAATTAGAGAATTTGAACCGTGCATCCATAGGTGTCGGCTCGGCCCGTTGACAACTTGGCCCAGCCCGTTTCAAAACCAAAATTCCTGTCCCGGCACGGTCAGTCTAATTAGGGCCCGGCCCGTTTTTACAGGCCTAGAAATTCTATATACTTGATGAAAAACTTCGGCCCGTCCCACCTTGATTTCAGGTTTGGCCCGGCCCGTCTGAAGACCCTAAAATCACTAAAATGTCTATATGCTTAGTGAAACACCTCGGCCCGTACCACCTTGATTTAAGGTTTAGCCTGGCCCGTAAAAAGACCCTAAAATAACGGCTTGGCCCGACCGGTGATAAACTGGACTCAGCTACTTTTAACCGGCACAAAACCTCAAAATACTAAGTTTTACATCTGTAATGCTTGCAGTTGTTGAGTAGCATTTATTTTAAAATAAAAATTAAATAACCCTTATTTTGACCCCACGTTTGAAGTCATGGAAACCAAAGTTTTAAAAAATGGTGAAACACGTATATCTTTTTTTTTGAGTAGATACTAAGTATTAATTTTTACATCTGTAGCAATTACAGTTGTTGAGTAGCAGTTACTTTAAAAATCAAATAACCCTATTTTCCACCCCTCATTTGAAGTCCTGGAAACCAAATTTTCAAAAAATGGTGAAACACGTATATCATTATTTTTAGAGTAGAAACTAAATACTAATTTTTACTTTTGTAGCATTCACAGTTTTTGAGTAGCAGCTACTTTAAAAACCAAGAATCCTATTGTCCACCCCACATTTAAGATCCTGGAAACCAAATTTGTAAAAATTGGTGAAACAAGTATATCTTTATTTTTAGAATAGAAACTAAATACTAATTTTTACATCTGTGGTATTTACAGTTTTTGAGTAACAGTTACTTTAAAAAACAAATAACCCTATTTTCCACCCCACATTTGAAGTTCTGGAAACCAAATTTTCAAAAATGCTAAAACACGTATTTCATTATTTTTGGAGAAGAAACTAAATACTAATTTTTACTCCAGTAGCATTCACAGTTTTTGAGAAGCAGCTACTTTAAAAACCAATAACCCAATTTTCCAACCCAAATTTGAGGTCCGGGAAACCGAATTTTTAAAAAATGGTGAAACACGTATCTTTTTATTTTTAAAAAAAAATCTATATACCAAATTTCAAAATCTCTTCATTTTTGGTTTTCGAGATATACATTGTTTTAGAAAAATGTTTGTTTTCCAGTTTTTTCCCCTCAGGAGCAAAATTTTCAAAAATCCTTTCTTAGCGGATGTTTACACTATAAAAGTAATATAAGTTCCAAATTTCACGTTCCTAGGATGAGGCGTTTGAGCTCGGCGTTGATTATCAGTCAGTCAGTCAGTCAGTCAGTCAGTCAGGACATGTTCTTTTATATATATAAATTATAATTTATGATCATGTAACATATATTGCAATTCTTGTATAATATAATAATTAATCATAGCAGTAATTTATTATTAATAATTATTATTTTTATGTTTTCCAAATTTACCTTGACTCTTAGGATTAGCGATGAAAATTTCCCAATATTTTCTGAGGACAATCCTAAATTTTTCGAAAATTTTTGGTCGGGAAAATTTCACCAGTGAAAATTTCTACTTGATGGAAATTTTAAAAATTATATTTTTATTATATTAATAATAGTTTAGTTATCAATGTATATATTTAATTTTATATATTAATTATATAATAATTTTTAATTATGGATCAAGTCATGCAGCCTCAATAAAGCTTTCCTAAATTGCTCAAGAAGTTTTTCCAAAAGGCAAAAAAAGAAATAGCTCGGAAATGATCGGGCCACAAAATTAACATATGTTAATGTGGCATACAATTTAAAGACTCAAAACTGGTCAGAAACAGCTGAAAATAATGATGCCATATTGACTTTTTTGAAATTAAAATTTAAAATAAGTTGTGACATGTTTTTTTAAAAATGTCTTGGTTTGTTATTTACATTTGAAATTTAGATTTAATGGCCACGAATCACTGATCTAACTTTTACTCTTATATTATAGTCAATTTGGACAAATGACTTTTACTCGCTCGGAGCCCATTTTTACAGAACCAGAGGCAGCCATTTATAGGCGTCTACCCACACCTTGCGGATGCTAGTAACACCGGAGGAATTTGAACCACCGACCCTCAGGTCTACAGGCGAATGCCTTGCTACTATACCACCTGCGCCTCTAAATAACGAGTCATAAATAATAAAAGTTATTGTTTTAAAACTATAATCATCACTTAATGGATATGCTTAGTAGTTCAACATTTTATCAAAAAACTTCTGTAAAATGTCCGAAAACTTTCTGATATGAAAATTTCCGGAAATTTTACAACCACTCGTTATTACGTTTATTCTAGTTATTCATTTGCTTTGATGATGCCAATACTTAAAAATTTTAATTTGACAAGTAATGATTGTTTAAAAATTGCAATAAAATTGGAGATTCTGAAACAACAATGTCCCTAACTTAACAAGTAAAGGAAAAAAACGATTTTTTAACACAAACTTTAATTTCAAATACACTCGATTTAGAAATACGAAAGATGTTCAAATTAAGTTTTTTTTTAATTGAATTATGTATTGTCATCCAATATAAAGCTATGCTGATAGTTTCAGCTTCCTAGCTAGTCAAAAAGCTGGTTAAATTTTAATTGCAAGATTTGCGTACAGAGAAAGCCACACACACACAAACAGAGATTGTAACCTAAATAAAAGTTTGTAAAAAGACCGACAGTATTTTTTCATTTATCAGCCAATGTTGACATTTGGTTTTTGCTCTATTTTAGAAAAAATAGAATGCGACGGCTAAATCAATCTTCCTACCATTTTTACTTTCAAAAAATTTATTGAATTTGATCCATCTGAGCTCTAAAAATAACAACATCAGCTTTTATCGTTAAAACTTTAATATAACAAATGCCCGAACATTTTATAACGCCGTTTTTCATTAGACAGCAAGCGTGACCATTGGTTAAGCTAAATTTAATGATAAATATTTAAATTTCAGTTTTCCATCTGCAGTCTGGCATTTGCAACATTCACAGTAAAACTGGAAGCTCCCGAATCCAGACTGCCATTGACATTCTTTCTTGTCCTCACAACCGTCACATTCAAGTTCGTCGTCAACAAAAGTCTGCCGAAAATATCCTATCTCACTTATCTCGTACGAATTTATCCTTACGCAGTTTTTATTTTTTATATTCATCAATTTATGTTGATTTATAACAATAATGCAGGTATATGCATAGTTATATACCTGCGTGCCTAAAAATACGGCACGTATACAATTCACGTACATAATGTACACCTAGGACAAATACATCCTGGGGTCGATGGTGATCTTATGTACTGTATGCATCTGGCATTCAATGATGGGCTCCTTCATCAACAGCTGGACGCAGAACACAACGTCAACGTCGACCGTCACCACCACAAAAACTCCATCCGGAAATTCAAGCACCGTTACCACTTCGAGCACCTGCCCCAACATCTCCAAACCACAATCCACGCCCATGGGGAAAACCATCGATCAGATAGCTCTGGGAGTTTTCGCTGGCATCTACATCGGCTTCCATCTCTGTTTCCTCTTCCTCATTGTCGTCAACGTGAGACAATTTTGTTGTTAATTGAATCGTGCTGCATGTTTAATGATGTATGCATCGTCAGAGCTGTGCAGAACATTTGTAATGATTTTTGCATAGAAAGTGAACAGGATAGAAAAATATTTTTAACAAAAAAGATTATGGAGGATTATATTGGTCACCCGGCGTTGCTCGGGTATTTTTAGGAGTTTTTAAAAATTAAAAAGTTAATTTAAGAAATGTTTAAAGTCTTTTCCGGGTGACAAATGTTCAGCCTGCCAGGTTTCATGCAGATTCCTCCATTGGTGTTGCAGTTATTAAAACTCAAGTGCTCTCTCTCTCACACACACACACACACACACACACACACACACACACACACACACACACACACACACACACACACACACACACAAACACTGCGTTTTATATATTAGCATTATTAGATGGTACTTTGTAACTGCGGTGAAAGCTTTAAATAAACAAAAATTCCTTAAGTCTAACTTTAAGACAACAGGCTCAATTAGTGATCTTTTGTCAGATTGAGTATTGGACTTATTTTTTATTACAGTTTTATTTTTGAAGTTCTGAGATTTGAATGGCGGAAATGTGCTGCTTTTTCAATATTCAATAATTGTGGACTACTTTTAGTTAATTTTTCAAGATTTAAGATTTCATTGTCAACAAATCGTTTGCAGATTTCTATTTCCAAATAATAATTTAAAAAACTGAAAATTATGTTCTGCTCATTTGTATCAGAAAACTCTGAAATTAAAAAAAATACAATTTTGAGCTCTGGTGTCATGTTTCATGTTTCTTTACTCTGCCAATGAGGCAAACCTACATTCTGCTTTAATTTCCACCTTACTGTCTCAATTCGATATTCACTTTTGCATTTTTGCTTACAAACTCAAAGCAAACTAAAAATAAAGCGTTTTTTATGTAATTATGTTAAGTTCAATGCACTGAATTGCTTGTTGTGTTTTCAACACAGAGAGAAGACGACGGTGTTAATGAGGACCTGAATATCGTGAGTTCATATCATTGAAACTTTCAAATCAATTAAATTGAGTACAATGACTAAGTGATTCATTAACGAAATGATAATGAAAATTGAGACTAATGGGTCTCATTAATCAGTGAATTAAAAAATATTTTAAGAAATATTTTAGACTTTAATTGCACCACTCAAACTCTAATTCCGCAATCTAAAATCGCTAATTTTTTATGAATTACCGAGTTTTAAAAACGATATGCTTATTATAAATAATTTTAAACACTTTGTGTTTCACAAATTGCAATCGTACTTTAGAATGAAGATGATGACGACGAAGAGGACGCCGAGAAAAAGGAAAATCGCAGTAACATGGCCATGGTGGCATTGGGTTTATTTGGCACAGGTGACAAGGTCAGTCCAGCTCCTAACAACGTTAGCAAACCAGCTCCTTCCAACAAAGCCAAAACACCGAGCTTACCGACAGTTCAGGAATGAATTTAAAAAACAATTCTAAAAAATATTTTTAATTCAAATCGTAAAATTTAATCATCCTTTAAATCGTAATTTGTGCTTTTCCTAGATATCATATTTTTAGCAGTTTACTCTTTGCGATTGCGATCGGTTAAATCGCTTTGTAATATTTAAAAATGATGTTTATTATAACTTAGATTCTCCTAATACTGACGATGACATATCATTTGCACCCATTGGACTAAAAATAACGAAACTCGTCCAATGAAATGAACACAAAATTTTGAATGTCGCACAGATCTGAATGTGCCAAATACATTTTCTCCTTGTTTTCATACATTTCAGCTAAAAGTAAAAAAATCGAAAACATTAAATGTGCCAAATGTATTTTTAATTACAATTTTTATTTCAGTAAGAAAAAATTTTTTTTAGAAAGTTTTTAAGAGAAGTTGTATATTTGCTTGTATAAGTTTTTCACAAATTGCAGTTTTAAGCACTGCGCAGTATTTGAAAATGCAACTTTTTATATCAAAAAATGAAACTTTTAAAAATGATGTACATACCGCATAAGATTTCGGTTTTAATTTTGACAACAAATTAATTTTTAAGCAAATATTCAGCTTTCATATTACTCTATTCGTGGAAGATCATTTTTGTGCAAGTATGAATATTATATTCGAATTGTAAATTGTTTTTATCTTCAAACATTCAATAATATATTGTACATATTTTATGTTACAATTATGAAACTTTACAAAACTGCTGGCCTAAAGCTCTCCTGAACCTGCGCTACCCATAAGTCTGAGCCCTTGTCCCATGAAACAGAAAATTGACTCAACTATTTATATCACCACGATCCTCCAATCGATTTCTCTGCTTGGTTTTCACGCTGACCAAACCATAGAAAAACAGTTCAACGTTTGGGATGAATTTAAACATTTCGGGACGATCGATAGCGTTAATCAAGGGCGTCATTTACGAGGGGCAATTGCCCCCTCCCCACCAAGGATTTTCCAGAAAAATGTTATTTTTCAGAAAATCTAGCTAACAAATTTTTGGAAAAGTTTTTTGAAAGAGTTTTTGAAAAGTAGCTGTGATCAGCGTTTTGAGTAAAAATAGTGAAATGGTTTTGGAGTCGTTTTTTTACAGAAAAGTAGCTATCGACGCTGGATAAAGGATTTTGGAAACCGGGTAGTATGCATTGCATAATTTCTGTTGGCTGATTTTTATTTTAAAATATTTGTAAAGACATATTTTCATTTTATGAATGTAACCTAAAATATTTGTACCAAAAAATCAATGATTAAATTTGGTACCAAACTAGAGCCCTGCACAATCTGTGTTCGGAACGGGACTTCATATTAGGGCTATCGAAACGGACTGGGCCGGACCGAAGTCAGCACGGACCGAAACTATTGTGCCGAGTCGCGGGATTGTCTGCTCGTAAAACAGACAGGATGGGAGCAAGATTTTATGTCTATATAACAGGCCGGACTTTAGAAAAAATTGGCTAGTGCAGAGCTTTGCCAGTTGAGTTCAATAAATAAACTAAACTGGCAAAGCCTTGCGTGATTCAATAAGACAGACTCTGTCTTAAAGCAACTCCACTTTCATAACTGGTAATTTTAACTTTAAGAGTTTAAAGGTTTTGTTCAAAATATCAAATCCACAACACAAGCTACACAAGAAATTCAATAAATATTGTAACAATTAGTTGGAAAAGGTATTTTTATTTAAAAATTCTAATTCTAAAAAGATTTAAAGGATTTGAAAATGTGCTTTCTCGGGTAATTTGCGACAAAGATGCTAATAATGACATTATCATTGAGTCCAAATATTAGAAAAAACGTAGTTGGCTTGTTTTTTCAAGTTTTCTGTTATTGTACTTTTTTGATTGCTTTTCACAAATGTAAAAGTGGAACTTGCATTTTCTATACCAGCACATGTAACAGATGTAAGCAAAAATAAATATATGATATTGGGAAAGTTAAGAAATAATTTCAAATGGCATGACTTAATTCGCAAAATATCTTCAATTGTGGATGATTTTAGACTTGACTCTGATTAGGAATCTCACATTATTACTACTATTATTGACAAATATTTAAATGTTTTTTGAAATGTTCAGGGAAACTTTTAAAAAGCATAGGAATTTCAAAAAAAAAGAAGGAAACAGTCACATAACTACAGAAGCCACGTGCACTTCCATGATTTTAATGTTAAGTAAAAAAACAGCATGTGAATAATATATCAAATATATGTTATTAATTAGTTATCGTCAGTTTATCAACATTTTTTTCTTATGCGTTTAAGATTTTTGGAATGTAGCCATAATTGCATACCAACCAAATCAGAATATTATAAAAAGAGCAGATGCATCTATAAGCCTACAAAAAAGCCCAGTTATCAAATGTCCAAATTATGGAATCAACATAGTCATCTTTGAATCAAAAAATTGTAGGTACTCTGCATTCTTTGAGAACATTTAATACTGCTACTGTTGCTGGTGACGCAAATAAACTGATAACTTACATGCAGGTGAATTATTTTTAATTGAGAGGACGGATTGGGATTTTTAATTGTTCAATAAATTACAACTACGTTTTGTTGAAATTTTACAATAAAAAGCATTTTGGAACTATTTGAATTACTTTTTTCATAGACACTACCAAACAACACAATTTTGATTGGAAAAACTATTTATGATGGATTTTAAAATTTGAGTCCAGCACATATCTACTTGGCATCGCAAGGCATAAATGCTGCTTCTTTGACAAGGTTTGGAACATTTGCGTTTGTCAGCAAGTATTTCCGGAATAAACAATTGCAGTCATAGAAAACTTTTACGTTCCTGTTGTGATGGAAGTTCTTATAGAAAGCTTTTAAAATAATTAATTTTCTTGATTTGAACAATACTTTTTAAAACTGTCAGCAATAAATGTTTAATTAATATATTTAAAATAACTGAAACTATATAATTGTTTTATAAAGCAAAATAATTTATTATTGCAAATTGAATAAAGCATTTGTTTTAGAAAATTTTATTTTTATCTTCAAATTATCAATTGGTATTTATGTATTTTTTTATTATCGGTTAAAAGCAATACAACAAATTAAAAAGAATTAGACAAAGCCAATGAAATATTCCGAGAGATATCTACCAAACAAATAAGAATATACTATAAAATGTTGTTTATTGTAACGTAAAGATATGTTTGTTTTTTTAGTTTTTGCAGTTGTTTAATTTTCATATGCTCATAAAAATTAGAAACTCAGATACTCAATGCTTATTCAAATTTACTATAACATTTGTAAGTTTTTCTCATTTTTAACTTTAATCCTATATATTTAATTTTAGTAAAACTCCTAATACTAGGATTACAACAATGAAAATCTTTCCAGCAACAAGTAGTTTTCAAGATGTTTTCACTAGTGTCTTTAAAATGACTCCATGCTCTAATTGAAAAAAAAAGAAATAAACAATAATAAGCTATGAATTATTTTGTAAACTCAGTTGCACCTGCCAAGCTAAATGGACATTGTACTTTTTTGTAGTAGATGAAGGGAGGATGTAGAGCGAAGTTGTTTAGAAATAGATCTTGCGGTTATTAGTTTGTGTAGATATACAGGAGATGAAGTGGCAAGGGGTTTGTATGTTATGAGCGCTATTTTGAAATGGATGCGATAGTGGAATATTGAAATATTCTTAATACAAATTTTATTGAAACTATTCATTATCAGATTAAGTGTTCATGAATGCTGATTTAAAAAGTCTACATAAAAAAGATTCTCTTTATTTATATAGTACTAGCGGAGATACCCGGCGTTGCCCGGGTTTTTTAGAGGTTTTTCTAATGTTTGTCTCTTTCTCTCCCGTTTCCTTTCCCACCTGCTTTCCCACTCCTGTTCGCTTTCCCGTTTTCGGTCGTTTTCCCGCTGCCGGTCGCTTTCCCGCTCCCGGTCGCTTTCCCGTTCCCGGTCGTTTTCCCGTTCCCGTTCGCTGTCCCGTTCCCGCTCACGTTTGCTCTCCCATTCCCGCTCACGCTTGCTTTTCCGTTCCCGCTCGCTGTCCGTTCCGGGTTGCTTTCCCGTTTCTATAATAGACAAACTAACCCACAAACATTCATATATATATATAGTCTTAGCAAATCTATTTTACGTTTTATAGGCTAACAGAAGTTATGAAAGAATGTAAAAGAGAAAATGAGCGGGAACGGGAACGGGAGAGCAACCGTGACCGGGAATGGGAGAGCAAGCATGACCGGGAACGGGAGAGCAAGCGGGAACGGGAAAGCGACCGGGAACGGGAAAGCGACTGGGAACGGGAAAGCGACCGGGAACGGGAAAGCGACCGGGAACGGGAAAGCGACCGGGAACGCGGAAAGCGACTGGAATCGGGAGAGCAAGCTTGGAAGGAAACGCGAGCAAAAGAGAAAATCGATAACAAAACTTCTGAGCGGGAAAGCGACCGGGAGCTGGAAAACGACCGAGAGCGGAAAAGCGACCGGGAACGCGACGAAAACGGGAAAGTGGAGAAGGAAACGGGAGCGAAAGAGACAAACATTAGAAAAACCTCTAAACACCCCGGGCAACGCCGGGTAACCCCGCTAGTATATATATATATATATATAATACATATATATGTGTAGATATGTATATATATATATATATATATATATATATATATATATATATATATATATATATATATATATATATATATATATATATATATATATATACATACACCAGTGATGACGAGTACTTAAGTACAATAGGTGTACTTGAGTACTTGTACTTAAGTACAATAGGTGTACTTGAGTACTTGTACTTAAGTACAATAGGTGTACCTGAGTAGTTGTACTTAAGTACAATAGGTGTACTTGAGTACTTGTACTTAAGTACAATAGGTGTACTTGAGTACTTGTACTTAAGTCTTTTTACTTTTAAAAAACTCGCTTAATTTTTTTTTCAAAACTAATTATTTAAATTATTTATAATTTGTAAACCTAAAAATAAGTGTTTATGTAACAGATTCTATGCTCGAGCATTACTTGTTGTCGAGGTTATGCTTTACATTACATTATGCTTACCTAACCGAGCTGCTTACTCTAGTGGCCAGCATTCCCTGTAGGGCGTCCCTACGCTCTGCGGGAAGACACGACCTAGAGATTCCACGAGCAAGGCTGGCCTCTTCAGCCAGGGCATTTTCCGTTGCTGCCCCCGATGCCTGGAATCACCTGCCCGTCGAGCTCAAACTCACTACGGATACAAATCTATTTAAAAAGAAATTAAAAACAACCCTCTTCGCATCTGCCTACAAAGACTTCTTATAATAGCTCACTTTTGTTTCCCTTTCATTCCGTTCACCATGTACTTCTAAATTCCAAACTTTATTCATTTTCATTTTACTTTAAATTTTATGTTTCCTTGTAAAGTTGGCTGCTGGTCTGTTATGTAAGTGGCACTAAAAAATGACTGCTAATAAATAAATAAATAAATAAATAAATAAATAAATAAATAAATAAATTAGTGTTTGTTACAAGATGGCCGATCTATCGGAACGTACCGATAACAGCAAAGTTAGTCAAGTTTTCCCTTTAGTTGTGAGACCTTATTTCAGTGAAATATTTTCTGACGATGGAGATTACATAGAAGCTCTTTGCAGTCTTTGCAAGCCTAAAAAGAATCCCATTCGCAGTCAATACAAAGCACCTTCGAATTTCAGCAAGCCTATTCAAGTACGTTAAGAATGAGAATTTTGATAATTTGTAAGCTAAGAACTTTAAAATGTGTATTATTTGGTTTTAGAGAGCTCATGGTAAAAGCACACTGACTCAATGCACGTGCAAAGAAAACAAGTCAAACGAAGGGCTTCTGGAAATGTTTATAACCCTAGTTCATCTGCCAAGCAAATACGGCTAGACGAAATATCAGAAAATTGGCAGGTTACATCTAAAAAAAGCAGACCAATTAATAGCGGAATTTGTAGTTTGTAGAAGATCCAGGGTTCAGAGATATGATCAAGAGAATTAATAACAAAGTCAAGGTAATGGTATTTGATACAATCGTATGAATGGAACAAACACTTTTCCAGAAGCAGAGGTTGTGACAGAATTAATCACCGATTTCTACGGGTTTCATGAACCAGATTCAGAAAGTAATGAATCAGCTTACAAAGTGGAAGCATATCAGTACCTAAATGATCCATTACATTACATGACAACGGCAGTTGCAAAAGTATTTCTCAAGTTCAACACAACCATTCCATGGTCCGCTGCTGTTGAAAGACTATTCAGTCAAGTGGGGCTTATACTAACTCCTCGGCGTAATAGACTCAGCGACACATATTTTGAAACATTGCTTCTATTAAATGAAAACAAGGCATTTTGGTGATGTTTTTTTAATAAATACTTGGTTTTATGCTGTGGAAACAATCTTTTTCTAATCAATACAAATTTTCAAAGTACTTGAGTACTTGTACTTAAGTACAATTTAAAAATCTGTACTTGTACTTAAGCACAAAATAAATAATGTACTTGTACTTGTACTTGTACTTAAAGTACATTTAACACAGAGTACTTAGTACTTATACTTAAGTACATTTTATGAGTACTTACGTCAACACTGACATACACATACATACATACACACATACATACATACGCACATACATATATATATATATAGTTCCCGCTCGCTCACCCGCTCCGCTCCGCTCATTTTGTGACGGATTTCAAACATATTTTCTCTATATTTGATTCCCCTTGCTCTCAAGGTTGTGTGAAAATTTCATTACGATCGGATGAATGGTGTAGCAATGCATAAAGGACATGAACATATACAAACATTCATTTTTATATATATAGATTTAGGAGACTGTTTACCATGTTAATCTATTTTATGGTTATATATCTTCATAAAAAATATTTGCATTAAATTAGTATCTGTCTATTTCAAATATATGAAAGATCTTTAATAAACAAAGTTTTTACGGTTCACTTGTTTTAAACAATAAAAAACTACAATAAAGCGTTCAAACACGTTTAAATTAATTTATTATAAATTTTACACAAATACAATTAAAACAGTTTATTATAGAACAATGAATAACTTTCTAATCTGACATTTAATGTAGGAAATCAAAACAGAAAACGTATGAATAATCATTCGGAGTTGTTAGGCATTAAGTTGTCAGTTTGTTAAATCTGTATTTACTATATTAATTTATATATGTAAATTAATGTGTTAAATAAAATAAACCTGTTATAAGAGGAACAAGTAAGAAATGTGCAAAATGTAATAAAATTGTGCTTTATATTTTTCTACTAACAAATCATTAAAAAATCCCACTAGTTTAAACAACCAAAATAATTATTTCAACATTTTTGGCATAAAAAAAGATTTTTTGCAAGTCAGTTTATTTTTATAAAATTTACTTTGGTCTCATTACTATCCTGCCAGCCTGTAAAAATATAAAAAAAAAGCTATGTACATTTACATACTAAAAATTGTATTGAGCTAACACTCAATTTTGAAATTAAATATTTCAATAAAAGGTATTAAAGTCATTTTACTTTCAACAGCAACTTGAATCGAAAACGGATACACGTCATTTTTAAGCTGAATTATCGATTTATTTGGAAAGCCCTTTTGCCAGACGAAAGCCATTTTCCCACGGATAGCTAAACTGTCCAAATTCAGACCTTGCGATGCCATAAAACTTTGTATTGGAAACAAATTACTTTGGGCATCATCAAAGGTTTGTCCAAGTAAAATTGTTTTATTGGCTAATTCCTCGAAACCGTATTAAACATAAACAGTGTAAATACAGTTGATTAATAAAACATTAAATAAATTTACATTTTACTCTAAGCGTTGTATTGTTTTTTTACTTAAAAAAGCCATAGAAACTTAATTCAAATTGAAAATAAAATAAATAATTTTAAAAAATATGAATTTTATAATATAGCAAAGTTATTTTATTTTGTTTTTATTTTTTCTACAGGTTAGAAAATAATTAAAACTATAAAGATGAATTCAAATAAGGTTTTCTATTTTATTTGTTTTATTAAAACTTTCTTACTTCCTTCATGTACGCCATTAATTTATTGGAATAGCTTTCGTTGCCGCAGGTGTCAAAATTTCTATAAAACTTCAGACTGCAATTGGCTGGTTCAAGAACAACAGTGTTAATTCCTCTGTTTTGGCAATCGATTTTTTGGCCACCAAAGATTTCGAAAAAGGAAGATAATACCCTGGAAGCATTGTCATTCATTCCCCATGAACTTATGTTTAAATAGCAAATTTCTGAAAAATTGTAAGCTCTAATATAAAAATAAGTTTACTAAAAAAATTTTAATTGATCAGAATGTAACAAATCGATTAAATATTACTTCGACTTGAATACATTAAACAGTTGTTGTTCAAATTGCTATTCAAAGTTGTAGGCATCGTGGGAAAGAGATGACACGAGATTGTGGACTCATTTTTTTTGATAACTTTCAAACTGGAGCAATTTCTATCATAAAAACATTCAAGACAACAATTCAACTCATCTTCTTTTAATAAATTCATATTTCTTCCATCGTTCTGAATCGAAATATTTCTTAAAATCTTCATATTGGCAGATCTTGTTGAAGAGCATAATGTATCATCGTTGATATGCACAATGTTGAATTGTTTCACATAAGGATAGAACATTTCGACATTTTGTAAAAACCAAATTACTAATACCCACAAAACGATCATTTTTCTAAACTTTATGGCACAATAATTTTAAGAGTTCACAAAAAGATTACTTGAACCTGCAAAAGCGTATATCAACTGTGACTCTTCAAGGCTTCGGGAACCCATTAAATATTCAAACTAAACACACGTCATTGGAGAATACAATATTAATTATAATTTTTTAACTGATTGAAAATGAGTTTTGTTGAAAAAAAGTTAAGAACTATTGTAAAGAATATGAATAGGCATGACAATCAACAGGGATACTTAAACAATGTAAACATTTTGATGACGCGTTGTGAAATCTAATGTCAGATCGATGACGGACTCAAAATTTTATTATTCAAACTATACAATTTCATGGATAATTAATGATTTTGAGTCTGTTTTATTTATGTATTCACGATTGTTCTTTGGCTACATGTCCGTTCATGCATCTGGTCCATTGTTTGATCGCATGAATAGCGACTGAAGCTCATCATGTTTTTTCCTGTCAGCACTCAGCACAGCGCTGAAACGCAGAACTTTGAACTAATGGTGTTTGTGGCTGTCGCCTATTCAATATGTAGAATATTTGTAGAAGTCCACAGTTATAATTCTCATAATAATTGAGTGCGTTAGAAACGGACATCTTAAGAATCCAGCCATTCTACTCAAAATTTGAACTATTTAAATTAAATGATATCTTCAAATGAATATGTTTATGCACTTCAGCAAATAAATACGTTATTAAACTGGATATTGAAGATACTGAGTTAATAATAATAATAATACAAAATACAATTTCATGTTTGTTCACGTCTCTGCAAAAAAGCAGACCTTTTTCAAAAACAGCAATTGGAATTCTTTTATTTCAATCAGGAAGCAGTTGATGCATGCTAACATGTTCTATTCCATCAGCTGTCCAGTCTGTCAAGACATGAAAAACTAATATTTAAAATCTGTAATGCCGCAGAAACAGATTTTCAATAACATACAAATAAACATTAATCAAACTAGTAATTAAAAAACGGGGCTACGATTTTTAAGGGACTTCAAGCCCTGAATCACTGATAAACGATGGGGTATTTCATTGTTTTTTTTTCAAAGGGGATGTCAATAAATATTAACAGTTTTTTGTGGAGTTTCGGATGCTGATACGCAGGGCCTAGGGGCGCCATTTGGGTGGGGGCAGTCCCGGTCATCAACTATTTTTTGGAGGCAAAAGTATAGATTTTTTTAAAAATATTTGCAGAATAAATTCTCAAAAAAAGTTTGGATTTCTGAAAAGATTATTCAAATATGCTAATATGCCAAATTGTCCGACCATAATTAAATAAGAACATAAAAACTTAATCTCACATCATATCTTAGATTTTTATTATTACTTTCAGAATTTTTACATTAGCCTTGGTTAAGCTTTCCGATTGCACTATTAAATTACAGTTAATTGCTTGTGATTTCCCTGCTTAAATCTCAAAAGAGATTAATACTAATTTATAGCTTACGTTGTTTGTCATGCTCCAAACATTCAATAATTTTCAACTTTTTTATTTACTAAGCAAATGTAGGAAGTTATAATGAATGAAATTTAAAAGAAAATAATTTATTACTTTCTACAATAACTTTCAAAATGAGGAAATTGACATCGTTGTTAACGACGACAATTGACTTTTTGGGGTGTCCTTTATGCCACACAAACGCCATGGTTCCTCGGTACTGTAACCCTCTTAAGTCCAAGCCCTGAGCTAACAGAAAATTTAGTATTCCTTTCAAACTGTTAGTTGATTCGTCAAACGATTTTCCGACCAAAATAGTTTCATTTGGTAGCATCTTTTAAAGAAAAATATAACAAATAAGTTTTGAAATTGTTTTAACCAATTATATATATATATATATATATATATATATATATATATATATATATATATATATATATATATATATATATATATATATATATATATATATATATATATATATATATATATATATATATATATATATAGTTTTATTTAATGTTTATTTAATGTTTTATTTAGTAAATAATTTGCACACACAAAATACCTCCATGTAGTTCTTTAATTCATTGGCCATTGCAAAGCTGCCATATGTGTCGAAACTTTTGTAGGAATGAAGAACTTTTGTTTTAGGATTTAATACAGCCGTATTTATGCCTCTATCAGTACTATTAACTTTTGTGCCGTCAATAATTTCTATCGCTGAATCAAATTGTTGACTTTTATTACCATTGCCGCCCCACGAACTGATGTTCAAGAAGAAAACATCTACAATAATATAGAAATTACGACTATAATATAGAAATTATACAAACTTCCTCACCACATCGCCACTTGATTTCGTTTAACAAGCTTCCACACAGCTCTCAAGACATGAAATCCTTCCCTTCTCGTTAATGTTGAGATTTTATTAAGAAACTATAATTTTCTAGTGAACTAAAATGTTATTTTTGACTCTATGCTAATATCTATGTTGTATATGTTATGGTTCCGACTGTTTGTGGGTTTTTTTTCGATTAATCGTGCTGCTCGATATCGGTTGCTGCTTGTATTCTTTTTCAGATCTAATAAATTTGAAAAACTTAACAGCTAACAGTAGTATTGAAGTTCAGTTGAACATAACAATACTTAAATCATATTCGGTTTCATTATCATTATCATTAAATTAAAGTTTTCAAAATTGCAACTGGTGTGTTTTTGTTTATTGCACTGTTAGATGAAACCGTTGTTTAAGAGATATATATTTTAATGAAGATATACAAGCGATTTTAATAACTTTAAACTTATTAATGTTTTTTATAAAAGACTTTGATTGGAAAGAAATTAGAAGTTTCTTAGCTTCAAAATAGAACAGTTTCAAATCTAAAACCAATTAATTCTCGTTTCCATTAAAGCCATCTTTAACTAACTTTGTTAAGCGTTGATGTTATTATTAAAATTCGAGCCTTATTATTATAATTAAAAATAATAATTAATTTACGTTAAACCCAAGCTTTATTAAGATAAATAAAAAATTGTGATTAGAAAATAACCAAGAAAAGAAGCTGAACACGTAATTAACACTAACTTCGATTTGAATACATCCGACAGTTGTTCGAGCTAAGAGATAAAAATTCTGGCAATGCGGAGAACAATTGACACCAAATTTCAGAACCACCAACATTGGTGACTTGCACACTGGAACAACTCAGATGGAAAAAGCATTCCAGACAACACTTTAATTCATCCTGCCTTTTTATTTCACTCTCGTTTCTTCCACTTTCAAGTGGATCGGAAACTTCTCTTATGAGCTTTACGTCATTTGAAGTATCGTTGCTACACAGAGCTGTTTGTTTTATATTTAGTCCAACAAACAGATTTTGAGAATTCAGTTTCGCAAAATGTACAAAGCAAAACACTTTCAGCAATGAAAACATTTTTACAATCTAGCAACAACGTCATATACAAATTTACACTCTTATAGCCAAGTCTCTTTCGGTCCATCTAAGAACAAACGAAACTTACTCCGTGCACTTGGACAATAAAATTATTATTTTTTCTGAAATAAATATAATAAATTTTTGACAACACCGGATGTTTTAGCTAGTTTTTATTCAAACACGTCTGCGTAAATGAAATGGACAAGTGTTGTCTCTACGTTCAGTTGTCTCGCCACAAATGGTTTTTTTTGGTTCGGTACATCAGTGTTTGTCTTCCACAATAGTACCCCAAAACCAACCATTTGTAAAGTCGTGTACACAAAACAACGTGACAAAGTTATTCAAATAATGCTATTTATTTTCCTTTACAAATCATAGAACTCAGAATGCAGCAAAGCCGATTTAAACAATGTCCATAAATAGCCTTAAGTGCACCGTAGCCTTTTTGTTACAGTGTAAACAACAAGATCGTAGAATTAATATTTTCGAATTCATGTGCATATGGTATCAATGGACAAATATTTAAAAAAAATTGCTGTTCTATTTTAAATAAATAGCAACAAACATTTTCGAAAACTTTCTTTTCATTAATTTTTCCCAAAAAATTTAAAAATTTTTGCGAGTAAATCGTGCCAAATAATATTTCTAGATTTATGTATTGGCTTTATTTCAAATGTTTTTTTTTAAACTGATCCATTTTTTATTTCACCAAAATTATTTTAAAAATTCTCTGAATGTCCCCTTTGTCCTTTCCCAAATGTTGCTCCTGGATTTGTTTATTGTATTCAAAAGTACCTACGTTTTGTGCAAAATTTAAAGTAAAAAGTTATTATTTTAGTTTTTCTATAGTTTTGGTGCAATCATTCTAGTTTAGTTTAGTTATTATTAGTTTATTCCGACACGATTTAAATTTTTGCTCATGTATTTTTATTTCAATATAATAAATATTAACTGTCCATGTAAACAAGTAGATCTTGGTTTACTTTTAACTAAGCACGCATATTCAACGATTTTTCCATACTGTTGCGTCTGCCAGCTGTCAAAATCCCACAAACTGAGAAAAGTCGCTCCACAAAAGCTTGCGAAGCTGGTGCCGATATCAGATCCAGCGCAATCAGAAGACTGAAGTATTGAACTGTTACTTCTGGTAACAGAACTCAATTGAGGAGAGACTGTAATTATATGGAGATGAGCTGACTTTTTTAATATATTGAGTGAGATGGTTTTTTAGAAGTGCACATCAAGAACCAATGGCCTTGTTGACTGTCCAGCCAGTTTTGCTGAAAACGGGGGAAAATCTTGCTGTTGACTTGATGGCTGCTTATGTAGATAGGGTTGGAGTTTAACCTATACACATAAAATATGTTTCAACTTAAAACAAATTACGTCAATAAGTTAAAATCAAGTATTTCTAAAAAAAATTATCATGCTAGTTACATTATCGAGAGTACTTATACTATCAACTATATTACCATATAACCTTTTAGTAAAGTATACTATAGTAGCAAATTAAAACTAACCATCAATTCGAATCTTCTTGCTTGCATTGACACTCAATTGATTTTGTTCCAACTCAATCATATCATTAAAAATTTCTTTGTGGTGATGTTAAGATGGTTTTTAAGATTAGTCGGATTCTTAGTTGCAACAAGTGCGTCGCATTTTGAACCATTCGGTAAAGCCACGAAACATCGACTTTTGTTTTCTGTTTCTTCAAATTTAAAATAAGTCCACACACTGCTGTTCCGTTTGTCAAATACGGAGAATAAAAGAACGTTCTTAGACATTTCAGGACGATATTGAGAAACAAAAGAAATGAAATTAATTTTGTTTATGTTTCTTAATACATCGATGTCTATGATCATTATAAATTTTAATTACAAACTTTTGTCAAATAACGAAAAAGAAACTAAATATTTGAGTTCATTTATTTTAGTTTTAGTTAGTTCTAGGACAAACCATTTTAGTTTTAGTTGGGAAATTGAATTTTCGTTTCGTTATAGTTTTAGTTAACTATGGTCAATCTTTTTCGTATTAGTTTTAGTTTTCGTTACAAAAATATCACTGCCCAGCCATTTCCCAGCCATGTGACGACTCTGGATTTGTGAATTGTTTTTAAATCAAAAGATCAATGCGAAGTGGTCAAACATTGATTACAGATTTTTCTAACAAACAAACATCAGGTGAATGCTAATAGAAGCGTGGAAATCGCAAAATGATATATAATATTCGATGAAAAAAAATCCGTCATTTATGACTGACTATTTCGAGTGATTACACGAGTATAATAAATTACATTTATCGTGCCGTTTGATATGTGCATGTGCATATGCATACGGTAACAAAGTATGAATTCATACTTTACACTGAAAAATGTTTTTGAATATTTTGCTAAATTTAGACAAATCTATACACAAATATTACAAAAACATTTTTTTGGTGTTAAATAAATGACCAGTTCACATTGGCTGCATTTATAGAAGTGCATAATATCTTATAGTTAATCCGCACGATGTCAGATTGTCTTACATATGGAGACTATATTTTTGCATTTTGTACAAACTAAATTACTAATAACCACTAAACGATCATAAAAAGAGTGGGTTTTTAGGGATACGTATGCAGACATGCTATGGTTATAATATTGTTATTCCAATACCTGGCGAGTTCTGAATAAACAAATTTACAAGCTGAAACTACAATTTCAGTAAATTTGAAAACTCATCAAACTTTATTGATTTCTCTAAAACATTGTCATCTGTTTTAAACTGTCTTTTTCCAATAGCAACTTGACATAATTTTTAGCGCGTTTTTGGAAAGTTGTTTCTAAAAGAAGTAAAAGAAAAAACAAGTTTTTTAACACAAACTTTAATTTCCAATACACTCGATTTAGAAATACGAAAGATGTTCAAATTAAGTTATTTTTTTTTAATTGAATCATGTATTGTCATCCAATATGAAGGTATGCTGAAAGTTTCAGCTTCCTAGCTAGTCAAAAAGCTGGTTACCCGGTTGGTTGGCGAGGAAAATTAACTCGAAAACTAGACAACATAAAGAGTTTTGGTTTCTTGCATACAATTTGTGGCAAAAAGTTATTTTGGAGGCGATTAGTTTATTTATCTCCATTTGGATTATTTATTTTGTAGGTTGAAATTTGTTTTATTTCCACCTACGAATAATTTTGGTATGGCGTTTCTGCCCAACTGCCTTTTCGCGTCTCTTCGTCTTTGCTCTTTGAACGCTGTTCGGTATTCTTAGTCTAATTTATTGTTTTTTATTGTATTTGCTTTTGCTTTTGATTTTTCTTTATTTTATTATGATTTGTTTTTGCTTTGTTACTGGTTTTTAAGACTTGTCGTCATGTATTTGCCGCTGACAATTTAACGATGTCACCATGGTTACCTTATTTTATTTATTAAATACTGGAACAATATGCCTCCATACATATGTTTTAAATAATCTTGTCTACTGTTGTTTTTATTGAGACAAATTTTCGTTAAAATTAATTCAACTTAGTTAAACGTATGGTTTTTAAGTTTTCAATGCGAGTTTGATCTTTTAATTCAGTGTTACTAGCGAATGCTATCGGTTTTGTCAACGGTCCTTATGCTTAAATTTTCAATCGAAGTTTTTTAATGTCTACCAGCCTAAAATATTAGTAATTTATTTTCACTTTTATTCAAGTCTCTTATTACTAACTAAAAATATTTAATTTCAATGTTTTATTAGTCTTTTTATGTTTTTTAATTATAAAATTTAAGCTGTAAAAATGAAAAATAAATTGTAAGTATTTATAAAATAAATGAGAGCTAAGGGTCTTAATGCGTTATATTGTTATATTTATCCAAAAATGCACTGAAGTGCCTTTGATATAAAACAAAGACTTTGTAATTTGTTGTATTGCCGTGCTGCACAACTCAATCGAAATCGAGTATACCCAATTACCATTTCAAATAAAACTCGTTATTAACTTTTTCGGTAGTTTTCAGTAGAGGGACATTGAAGAGGTTCAATAACAAAAAAAAATGCGGTGAACGATAAAACAGCCAAGATAGATTGCTAAACGATAGAAAAAGCAATAGTTTTACATCAATTCTAAGTAGAATTTAAAACATCAAAAAGTTATTTTTTAATATAGTATTTCTAATGTATAAAATTGTAACGGAAAAAAATGTTACATTTTCAAAAAGTAACGCATTAAGTTACTAGTTGACAAAAATTGTAAAGAAGTTACAGTAAAGCGTTACTTGTAACACTGCCTATAAATATGAAAGCGTTGCCAAAATGAAAGATGCCGAAAAAATTCTAATTATTTCAATCAAATTGAGAAATTTAATGAAATAAAAAGTTTGCAAATTTAATAATTCAATTTCACTAAATTATGCTTTTGCACCCCATCTCCCACAGTCACTGGAATTGAAGACTACCCTACTTTGGGGGTGCGCCCCACTTGTTAAGCAACCCAGAATTAACGTAACATGGCTGTAGGCTGTAGTGTGACAGCAAATCTTCTGATTAAAAAGAATAAAATAGATATCAACATCATCATCATCATCATCATCATCATCATCAACAACAACAACATCATCATCATCATCATCATCATCATCATCATCATCATCATCATCATCATCATCATCATCAACAACAACAACAACAACAACTACAACAACATCATCAACAACAACAACATCATCATCATCAACAACAACATCATCACCAGTTGAGCACATAGAATTATTATCTAGCATTCTTCTGGATGTCATGCTAATTGATCGCTCAATTGAATTCTGTAAAAGTGTTCCAAGAATATAATAGAAATTTGTAATCTCATTGTAATAATCATCAGTTGTAATTATTATTTTTATTTAAACAACTCTTCGAACGAAACTCTTTTATTTCTTAACTCACGCCTGATTTAGTAGGGTTGTTTAAATTTTCCTTGTACGCGTGTGAAAATAATGAAATGTCCGTGAAGATTTCGTTTGTACATTTTTGTTGTGTCAAACTGGAAAGTTTTTTTATTAGAAGTGGAGTCATTAGTTTTCTGGTCGTGTTGCTCAATTCGACTGTGCACAAACGCTTTGCATGTAATGCCGAAAACAATGTTGTGGCGCCAGCATAAACGATTGTTTTAAAGGGATGTGTATTGATGACTCCACGCAATTAAAGGTAATGGGGGTGAAAACCTTTGTGACAATGTGTGACTGATGAAAAAGGTGTTACGAAAACGTGATACAGCAAAAAAAACAAATTGACCTTAGATTTTTAAACATGTTTGTTAAATACTAGAAATAGCCCGCCAAAAATGCTCATTATATATTATTTTTCAATTGCAGCGCCACCTCTTTTGATTTTTAGGACTGACAGTTTAAAATTGCGTATTAACTTTTATTACACGCCAACACGCACTAATTTTAGCAACTGCTGACTGCTGACAACCGCGGCCGCCAGGTTATGCAAAATTGCTAACATACATACATAAATACATACATACATACATACATACATACATACATACATACATACATACATACATACATACATACATACATACATACATACATACATACATACATACATACATACATACATACATACATACATACATACATACATACATACATACATACATACATACATACATACATACATACATACATACACACACACACACACACACACACATACATACATACATACATACATACATACATACATACATACATACATACATACATACATACATACATACATACATACATACATACATACATACATACATACATACATACATACATACATACATACAAACATACATATATACATACATACATACATACATACATAGGAAACTATGTATGTTGATACATCTTTGGTATTACGTAATAATTGCTTCTGTTCTGTTTCGCTAAAAAATTATATTCCAAGATAACTGAAGTTTTTTAATGTCAACTAACTTCTTCAGAGCTGCCTAAAATGTTGGGATACAAGGGTTAAGCTTTGTGACATAGGTAAGAAATCTGATTTTTCAGTGACAAATTGTGACCAGTCGAAGAAGGGAAGTCAAAAATCTGCTAAAACTACTGAACGGCAATTTACAGAACACCTAAAGCCATGGCTTCTAAATTATAATTTGCTAATCCCCAAGAAATGTATTTCACTTTTTTTTAAGTTACCATAATTTCAAATTTATTCAGTACATCAAATTTGTTTCAAATCATAAGATTTATTACGATTATTAAAATAAATGTTTTATGAAAATTGATCACACATGCATACAAGTTATATGTACGTTCTCCATCAGAGTTTGTTTGTTTCATATCATAACTCATTATTAGCAGCCAGCTTTTATCAGCTTATAAAACAAATTATAGATTTTTTTTTCATAAAATTTTATTGAATGCCACAAAAAAGGGGAAATTTGTTCGACAATAACTCTCTACATGATTGACATGTTTTGTTCATGCTTTCCTTTGCAATCTCCGCTTTGTTAGTCGTATTTTCACCAATTATAATCTTTTCATGCAAGTGTCTTATTGATCTCTAGCAAGTGACAAATGCATTGCTTGACGTACTGTGTTATGATTGTGTGACATGCTGTATTCTTCACTTTTGCGTGACATGTTGTATTCACACATGTGTGACATGTTGTATTCACTCTTGTGTGACATGTTGTATTCACTCTTGTGTGACATGTTGTATTCACTCTTGTTTGATATGTTGTATTCACTCTTGTGACATGTTGTATTCACTCTTGTGTGACATGTTGTATTCACTCTTGTGTGACATGTTGTATTCACTCTTGTGTGATATGTTGTATTCACTCTTGTGACATGTTGTATTCACTCTTGTGTGACATGTTGTATTCACTCTTGTGTGACATGTTGTATTCACTCTTGTGTGATATGTTGTATTCACTCTTGTGACATGTTGTATTCACTCTTGTGTGACATGTTGTATTCACTCTTGTGTGACATGTTGTATTCACTCTTGTGTGACATGTTGTATTCACTCTTGTGACATGTTGTATTCACTCTTGTGTGACATGTTGTATTCACTCTTGTGTGATATGTTGTATTCACTCTTGTGACATGTTGTATTCACTCTTGTGTGACATGTTGTATTCACTCTTGTGTGACATGTTGTATTCACTCTTGTGTGACATGTTGTTCTCCTTGCTGTCTTACGTGTGTTTTAGTCCAGGGTGCTTTCTTCACTAGTATGATTAGTGTGACATGATATACTGAGTGATTACTGTGTGATATTTTCTTAGTTACTCCGGTGAAAAGCGTTCAACATTAAATTGCCTAAAATCAAACTTTTTGTAAAAAATTCTAAAAAATTTCCACACTTTTTGCCACTCAGTCTCAGTAAAATATCACCCAGGAAATCAATATCCCGAACCTCTCAACCCAAACCAAATGCAGATTTTCCAACCCCAGTCCTAAGTGTTTCTCTATTCAGTTGTGTTTTTTCTCTCGCTGGGATTTTAGCGTCTTCCATTTTGAATGCAGGTGCGCCGTTGTTGAAAACAGTTGGAATGACAAGAGGACAACAAAACGTGGAACAATTTGTTACGCAACGTTTTCGCGCATCCGGTTTGTGAATGCAGCTTCGACTCCATTCACTGCACTCCGTGTTCAGGTAAGTAGTTAGATTATGGCGCCTCTTTTTGAACGAAGGCAGGTGCAAACATGAAAATGGAATAATGAGAAAAAAGAGCATGTAAGGAAAAAAAAGAGAGAAAATGGAGAAAAATAAAAAAAGAAGAAAGAAAAAGAGAGTTTGACAAATAAGCTTACCCCGTTTGAAACATTTTAAATGTATACACAATGAATCTAAAACAAAATAATTGAATAAATACAACGTAAACAAAATTTTATTTTACGTGCAGTGCGCTGCAATTAACGTCATTGATGGGTGGACCTGCTTTATAGAATCATGTTTCCTTTTTGCTATCACATGTGATGCGATGACATCTGAGGTATTGTGCTGAACATCGTGCCAGTAGTTTTCTGCCTTTTGTTGGTGAAGTTCCTCCAATGTCGATGCCGATGACAAGGTGCAAATGAGATGCAAATGAGATGCAAATAAGAGTCAAGTTAAAGGAAATAAATGTTTCTGTTTACTAAACGAGTGTTGATTTTCAGGATGATTTGCTGTCATTGAATTGCCAGAATTGTACATTTCGAAGGTCAGCAGTTCAAACTCCACCGGTGTCACCTGCACACGTAGTGATGGAGGTAGGGGTAGGTGTAGGTGTAGGGGTAAGGGTAGGGGCCTGAAAAGGGACTACCTCTAGTTTAAATGGGCCCACTCAGTTACATTAGCTGCTAATATTCTTACCTTCGAGCAAGACTCTAGTCTCGATTAGGCGTGTCGCTATTTGACAATTGCGTAGTAAGTAAAAGCGTTGTTTGGTATTTGTTAGGGCTGTGCCGGTATGGCTTTTTTGCCGGTACCGATACCGGTATTTCCGGGCCAAAAACCGGTACTACCGGTACCGGTACCGGTATAATGTTGAAAGTCTGAAAATGGCTAGAAATACTGTTTGAAAGTACGATAGTGTTACCAGAGATGTAGTACGTGGTACTCGTATTCGTACTCGAGTACAACTTGAGTATGTTTTTTGAAAACTCGTACTCGGACTTGTACTCGAAACCTTGGTACTCGTACTCGTTATTCCTTTTAGTAATGAATACCAGATATGTGGTGTTGATACTCCTACTTGTTATTCCTCTCAGTAATGAGTACCAGATATGTGGTACTTGATACTCGTACTCGTACTCGAGTAAAACACGAATACGTTTTTCAAGTACTCGTACTCGATACCATGGTGTGTTACTGTATTCGGTCGGTTAGTGCTATGCTATTGCTAAGAACCGTTGTCCGTATTTGAAGTGTAGCATACAGGTAAATTGCACTGCCCATTCCGCTGCTGTACGTTTTTCACTCTTTTGTCTTTTATTCGTGATGTGCTGAAAGCCGATAGTTTAATACAGGCACCCTTCATACCGGCGGAACCGGTATTTTCCGGTACTGCCAAATACCGGCTGATATACCGGCATACCGGCAAAGCCCTAGTTTTTGTGAGGTAAAATTTATATTCAACTTATATCTAATTTTTATTTATAAAAAGCATTCAAAGCTTTTGCTTATAGTAAAAATTATTTTAAAATTATTTTATAATTTTTAGTGAATTTTTAATATACATTTTCCCGTTGCATGCTTGTATAAAAAACACATTTTGGAAGTTAACATAAACCTACTTGCTGTTATCCGATTGAGCTGAAACTTGGTGTACATAATTGTCGTTAATAGCAATGCATTTTATTAAATTTTCAAATTTATTAGACAACATTCAAATAAGATAAAAAATAAATTAATTAAAATTATAATAATTGATAAAAGCAAAAACATTTTAAATGCCTGTTTTTGTTTGGCGGTTTTTATTAAAACCTAACGGTATTTAACATATCGTTTAAAAAATATTTATAATATAAATTTAAAAAATGAAATTGTATAATAATACTCAATCAAAAAAAAGCCCAACGCATCACAAAAAAAAGAAAAACGAACCAAAAGTAAACGAGAAACCTACTAGAGCAAACATTTTTTTATTGCTCCAACAGTAAATCTGAAAGAAATAATATATTGTCTCTGGAAAAAACCTCTACTTTAAGAAATCAACTCCATGAAAAACCCTTAAAAGTGCCTTAATAGATCTTTAGAAAGAAAGTCAGACAGAAAGTTTTGCAATTTAACAAAAGCGTTGTAATAAATCAAATTAACGACATAAAAGAACTAAACTATCAGTAGTGAAAGAAAATAAACTTTCAGAAACATTTCTGGTTTTCCGTAAACCATAGAAAAAAACCTATTGAATTTTTTTCTGCTTAGCCAACAAACAATCGACTTTCATATTTAAACAAACTGTTAAAAATGAACTTAATACTGTTTTCTTAAAATAGTTTAAATATGCAAGAGCAAGTAATTCTTCAGACCTGCTGTGGGGCTCATTTTGCTCATAAAAGTTCAAGAATTAATTTTATTAGTAAAAATTCAAAGACTGAAATCCGACCAGAAAGTGAAATTTGTTTTTATGTATAAAAAAAAAAGTTTTACTTTTTTAATTTGTTAGAAAACTAAACTAAATTTCAATAGTGTATTTGAAGCAATAGTGCGTATTTTTTTCTTTTTTCTTGGGAAGTAGACGTTTGTCTGTGCTGGACTGGTTATGAACATCATCAAGTAAATAGTCTTCAAACATAATTTATACTATTAAGGTTTTTCATTTCAGACTTTTTTGAAATGTGCTTTACAGTCGAATTCCAATACTGCGCTCTGCACTCAGAATAAAAATTGCGGAAAAAATAGAACATTAACTTCAGAAATCTATGAATTGTCTCAAATATTTTACTAAAACAAATTCAACAAAATGGTTCATGATAGCGACAACACAGAACGATTGAAAGTTTTTATTGTCATCGTTAGTGGCGTCGGAGTTATTTAGTGTCGTTGGTTACTTTTCAAAGAATCTTTGTTCTGAGATTTCCGGTAGTCTCTTAATAATATATTCTCGTGATTATGCACACTAGCTCATTTTTAACCAGTAATTGTTTCATTTTTTATATTTCTTACTATGTTTTTTTAAAAACAATAATTGAAAAAAATAAAATTTTCTCTTTGCTGATTTATTGGTCTGCTTTAAATAGAAAAACTAAGAAAATAGTGAATAACCTACATATTTGTTGTTATTATTATTTGCATTAATCGAATATCGATTTTTTAGATGTTTGTAAAAAAATATGTTGTTTTTATCGGCTAATTCTAATTTATAGCACAGCAGGTGGAAATTGGAATGACAAGAACCCCCACGAGTTGTCGCATAATCTGCAGCTACAGAGAGCGAGTTACGCCTACAAAAAATAAAGACAACAATTCTTTTTTTCTTATTTTTTTTTCAATTCCAATAAAATTTAATTTGCGACAGCAACAAAAAACAATAAAAAAAAGCAGAAAATTAAATTTTGCGTCGTCTTTTGACTTGTTTCAGTTGCACCCGCCCGCCTGGTGCCATGCGACAATGCTTTCCTTAGCAACATTGATCAGCCTCGGACCGCTTCGTAACCCGTTCGTCGTCGTTTCTAAAACAAACCACGGCTCTGGTGAGAAGAAGGAGAGATGGCTTGTAGTCGATAAATTCCTAATTAACCAGAGCATCAGCTCCTGTCATATACATACACGCGGTGGGGTTTATACGCACTCGTACATTCGCTCACACCTTGCCGACTGTCTATAGGCTGTGGTGGGCCCGAGGTAGACAGTTACTTTATATGTCAGATGAGTTGGTAGATTTGTACAAAGGAATGTTAGAATTGAATTAAAAAGTTTAAATTAAATTTAAAAATTTAAATTAAAAAAATTTTGATTATTTAAAATCGTTACACGTGAATTTTCGTAATATGTAAGTAAATGGAAAAACACTTTGCTTTACAGTCATGCGGCTGGTTGATATAACTGTAAATAACATCTCATATGGATCAATAAAAACTCCATTTCAATTTGGTAACCTAATTATTCAGATTGCGTTCTTACTGTTTGCTATTACTTCTAACTCGGGTCATCTATCTTCACAAAAACTCAATCGTATTTAAAAAACTTGAAAGAGAAAGGTTTGTGCTAATATAATGGATTATTTTCAATTTATAGGACGCATTTATTTTAACTGATACGTTCTCATCGATATTTTAAATCATTCACAGAAACTAACTTACATGGCAGAAGAAAGATATAAAAAACTCAACGCCTTCATTTCCTCAGTCAAAGCCTTGGATAGCCTCATTCAAAACCATTTGGCCACGCTGAAGCAGGGACAGTCAAAACCACCGCAAGTCAAACTTTCAAATCCAGGCAGGTCCACGACCAACGCCAACTTGATCGTTAAACGACGAGACCCGAACGTTAAACAAAAGGTAAAATTTAAAGACATTTTTGAGTATGAGAGAAAAAACTACCACGCCTATTTACATATTCTGTAATATTATTTTATTTTTTTTCTTTATTTATTCATTTATTTATTTATTTATTTATTTATTTATTTATTTATTTATTTATTGATTGATTTATTTATTTATTTATTTATTGATTGATTGATTTATTTATTTATTTATTTATTTATTTATTTATTTATTTATTTATTTATTTATTTATTTATTTATTTATTTATTTATTTATTTATTTATTTATTTATTTATTTATTTATTTATTTATTTATTTATTTATTTATTTATTTATTTATTTATTTATTTATTTATTTATTTATTTATTTATTTATTTATTTATTTATTTATTTATTTATTTATTTATTTATTTATTTATTTATTTATTTATTTATTTATTTATTTATTTATTTATTTATTTATTTATTTATTTATTTATTTATTTATTTATTTATTTATTTATTTATTTATTTATTTATTTATTTATTTATTTATTTATTTATTTATTTATTTATTTATTTATTTATTTATTTATTTATTTATTTATTATTTAAACAAAAAAATGCTTGAAATAATGGGAAATGTGCAAAATATTTTAAAGTGTTTTTTCTTAAAACAGGTGACTGTTTTTGTGAAAATCATTTTCTTAAAGATCAGTGCAATTGATACGATTCACGACCGCTATGCTGCTGAAGTTATGGTTCAATTGAAATGGAGAGAACCCCTCTTAGACGATGAAAGAACCGTTAGTTGCTTTATTTCGCTACATGTCAAGCATCGTATCAATATTTTATCTCACGTAAAGTTATCAAGAGAAAGCTGAATATTTTTAGCGACAAGAAAACAGAATCGATTTGTCGAGATGCTGGAATCCGAAAGTAAGCATTGCAAACGGAATAGGCGAGATAGCTTACAAGACAACCAGGTATGCAACTGTCGACAACCAGGGAAAAGCTTGGATCTGCGAGAAAAGACAGACCCCTGCGAGCCACTTCTTCGAGTACATGGAACTTCACAAATTTCCTTTCGACAGCCAGGTATAATTTTGTATCTTACTTATAAGTTTGAAGTTTTGTTGAGTCGGCTTATAAAGGTTTGGAGCTGCTCCAGTTTCTGTTTAATGGTATTGCCTGCTTTTCGAGATAAAAATTGAAACATTAACAAAGCAATGAATGTCTATTGAGTGTATTGTCTGTCATTGATATCTATGCAAGGCTTGTACCGTTCATGTTGGTGTGATCGATTCAATAACATATAATATGAATACAATTACGAATTATGATCTAAACATTCTTTTGCTGGAAACGCAATATTATTGTCATTCGCCAATTTTTCTTTTTTATAAACATATATAGTTATAAATGAATAACTGATGACTGGTACATTGAAACTTTTTTCTATTTGCAACGTGGTTAAGTTTTTGTTGTTTTTATCATTAAATAATTAAATAAAATCTATTTGATGATTTTTTTTTTTTATGTTTTCTTTTATAGAAATTGTTTTTAAATGTATTGGCTGGTTAATTAGTCACTTGGCTATGCTTTGAATGTGTTGTTTAGATATGTTTTAGTTCAATCTATATATCAAATGTCTGTCTGTTTGCTTGTTTTATATGGATTGCTACACCATTTATCCGATCGAAATGAAAGTTGCACACAAACTCGAGAGTCAATAGAGGAAGGTTTTTGTGAAATAAAATTGAGATTGGTCACAAAATGAGCGGGAAAGCGAGCTGAAACGGGAACGGAAGAGCGAGCATAACGGGAATTGGAGAATGAGCGGGAAAGGGAACGAGAGAGCAAGCGGGAACAAAAAAGCGACTGGGAGCGGAAGAGCGAGCGGGAAAGGAAAAGGAAAAGGACGCGGTAGAGCAAAAAGGAGCAGAAAAGCGACCAGAAATTGGAGAGCAAGCGGTAATGGGAAAGCGACCGCGAGCGAGAGAGCAAGCGGGGAAGGAAATGGGAACGAGAGAGAAAAACGATAGAAAAACCTCTAAAAACCCCTAGCAACGCCGGATAATCCGCTAGTTATTTATAAAAATAAAGGTTCAATACAAGTTTGTGGGCGTTTATATTAACAAAAAAAGATTTAACAAATGTGAAAACTCAGAGCTTATAAGGTATTTTTGAAAAAAATATAATGTGAGGATATCTTACGAATATTGAGCTAAAAAATCGTACTTTTTTAAACTGGAAAACTGATACTATGTTTTCGCTGTGTAGGTTTTAGATATTGTTTTATTTATTTATTTATTTTAACTATGATGAATCTCTTGTTAGTTGTAGGCGTTGATGCCGTGTGAATATTTTCCAGGCACTTTTGATATTGTTGAAGTTGAAGTTTTATATTTGCAACAAGAAATTTCCCATCAATTAAATACATAGCCGTTTAAATTTAACATGCTTCGTCAGGCATATTCAGATAACGCAGCCTTCATTTTACGATCAGCTTCATATGATATATTTAGTAGTCATTACAAATGACTATCTGTTGAAATTTTGTCACACGAATATGTAATTATTTTATGCGCTTATCCATTTAATTACGCAACAAAGTTTGTAATCCCTTATTGACTCATTTCGTAGTATATTTTTGATCTGAAATATGGAATATAGTCTTATTTTGGATACCTAATAATTTTATTTAAACTTTTTAATTAATTACATTTTAAATTTGCTCACCCGGTGATTGGGCTGTTTGTTACAATTGTATGCCTAAAGAATTTTGTAATTTTTGTTTATATGTTAAACAATAAAATCCGTTTTTATGCTGTAATATGTGACTACTAAAGTGAATAATAGGTATAAAATTTATGGATATGATTGTCTTTAATTAAAAGAACAACTTCATTGCTAAATTTGTTAAAATTGTAACATACAGCCCACCCGGTTTATCCTACTCATTAAAAAAACCCTGAAATGGGAGATTTTAATTACAAATGTGTTTTTTAAAGCTCTCTAACTGTCTAACAGTAGCCGTAGATTTTTACAAATAATAATTATTATTTTATTAATTATCAAAATAATTGCAACTAAATAATCTTATCTATTTTTATTATTACCCATTGTTCAATAGTTGGGACTTTTTACACACTATTTAACTTGACTTCTCTGTCTCTTTCTATCTCTCTTTCCCTCTGTGGTCAAATGTTTCTAATTGTTTTTTACTAACTTCTAGATTCTTTAAAACTTTGAAACTTTCAGCACAGACTTTAGCCTTTTACGAAAACAATATTCAATTATTTCCGAAGCGATTTAATCATTATTTCAAATAATTTCAATATTTATTTTTTAACGAGTTGAAAAAGCGCTGTTTAGTGATTTTTGTGAAATATTTTATTTGTTTGTTGAACTTGCAGAAGAATAAATTCATTGAAATTTTAATTTTCTTCGTAAGTATTCATTTAATTAGTTTGCAATTGAATTTAAACTGGTAGTCTTATCTTTAATTATTTAACTGCTTTCTTTAATGTTTAGCGGTGAAAACTGCTTTTTTACTGGCTGCTGATTGAGTTGTTAAGCCGAACTTTCTTGTTCTCCTCTTAGTTTTCTTTCTTTTTTATCTCCAATTCCATCTGCGTCCCCAACTTTCATCCAATCACCATCAGATATGGAATTTTGAATGAAAACAATTTCGTATAATACTTAATACCAAGTCCTTTCATATAAAATAGTTGAATATTGCACTGTCAACTGAATTATTTTCCTATTAAAAAATTTGAAGTTCTAGATAATCAAAAACATAATGTAAAAATATAAAAGTGCGGGTTTTGCTTGGATTTGTTTATTTGGCGGCTATGTGTGCAGATCATTTTGACGGGTTACATTAGTTCATTTTATTCAGTTAGATTTCGTTCACTAGTAGTTTTTTTATTTCATGCATACAATTATTTCCTCCATATACAAATTGGTTTATTTCATGCATACAACAATTATTTCATTCATATACAAATAGTTTTATTCCAAGCATACAATTACTTCATCCATATAAAAATCATAAATACAAATGTAAACGTTTTCAAAGCTTTCCAGCTATTCAGTTTACTTTGAACACTTATTTGTACATGTACTGGTAATTTACTTGAGAAGCTATGCAATTAATGAAACTTAAAAATCCATCTAACAATGTGCTGAAAATTGTTTTAAAGACAAATCTCATTGAATTCTGGCTGGCTGAACTTCAGAGGGGGGGGGGCAAATTTTTCCACTATTATAAAGGTTACTGGCAGGGTTATCCTGTGTTGCATTCCAGACTAGGCGAGTGAGTGAGTGAGGCTAGGAGATTATATAAGTAGATAGATATCTGATATCTAGCTACAAGAAAGGGATGAATGATAAATGGTATTGCAGGGGCATATACAGAATTAGTGAAAAAATGGGGTCCAGAATAGGGTGGGTAAAATGTTTTTGCTTTGTGCTAGATTTAAAAGTTTTGACGTAAATTTGGTTATTCCAAAACAAAACTTCTGTGAAATATTTTTTTTAGCAAACTTGTATAGTTAGTTACGTTTAGTGACATTCTTCGGAATCAAGTTCTGATATTGTTTTTAATGTACATTATTTAAATGAATTTATTTATTCAAAGTAAAATCTTTAAAAAAAACATTAATTACCATTAAAGCTCCTGCAAAAAAATTAAATGTCTCAAACAAAAGATAACGTTTTTCTTTCCAAAAACTTTAATAATTTTTTTGCTTCTTCATGCTGGTATGAAATTGCCAGAAGATCATCGATTCGTTGATTTTCATATCTGTTTTTGAGGTTATGTTTGAACTCGCTTCATGCAGCTGAAAATTTGTTCATTTTCAACTGAAGTCACCAGCAATGTCAGAACAAGGTCAATCACTGTGAGCTATGAGAAGTTTGCTAATACCGGGAAGAAGATTGCTCACGAGTGTCTTTGAAAATTGTGATTAGTTATCAAAGTTGAACCTATTTCTAACGATTGTAAAAAAATGACTATGCGGTAGGCAGCTTTGTGGGAATCAACATTACATTGATACGATAGTGAAGTACCACAAGTTTTCTGATTGTATTTTGGACACACAATTTAATACTCTGCAGTTATTGGTAAATATAGCATCGGGCTCAGATATAAAATTGTCTATACACGCAAAAATCGTTCCAATACGCATTGAATCATGCCTAAATTAGGTAAAGTTAAAATTAAAAAGTTATATAGTAAACTCTAAGTAAACAAAAATTATAATTCTGAAAATCAAGGGGGGCAAATGCATTACTCCTGCTCCTCCTCCCAAATTAGTGAAGGAAAAAACACAGGCTCACAAATTCACTCACACATACACACACATACACACACACACGGACACACAGACGCGGTGGAATTTTATCGTTACCACGAGAATTATTATTAATTCGTCAGTTATTATTTTTTCAACGATTTTTTTTCTTTTTATTATTATTTTTCAAACTGTAAACATCGTCGTTTACAAAACGTCGTCACGAAACAGTAATGAAAAATAAAACGTCAAAAAAATTCTTCTGATAAGTTGAAAAGACGAATTCAAAACTGCTTTTGCATTCAGAATATAAAAATTAATGATGAAGAAACTTCCTATAAATTGACAAAAAAGTTATTTAATTATTATGCAATGGCGTGCTATTTAATGCTATGCTGTATACGAAAACATGACCACAATTGAAACAGAATATAATTATTGCAAATAACTATTATTTTAGTTTGTTGTACTGCATCATATTAATAATTATCATGATTTTAAAGTAAAATAAGTGTTTTTTTTTCTTTTTTCTGATACTTTTTCTATATACGGATATATCATTTAAAAAACTCTACAGGAAAATAATCAATTATTTATATAATAAGACTTCTAACAAACTGAAAAAAATTTTAAAACGAAAAAAACTTAGACGAATAATATTATATTTATTAGGTTTTAGTTTAATAAGAATTCGAAATATTTTAATTTATTTCTAAAATGTTAAATGTATTTCAAATCTTTTAAAAAATGTGTGAGCAAATGTTGACTGGGCTATCTTGACGGAATGCCGTGATACGCTGCAGCGATTTCAATGCTGACCTCCTCCATAGCTCCATAGCTTCATAGCTCCATAGCTCCATAGCACCAATGAAGGCCGTAAAACAAAGTTTCTTTGAATCGAGAATTTGCATCAAACTGTTAGGTCTGATTCAGGGTTTCATCCATCTGTGATAGACTAATGAGTATCAGTTTCAGATGAAAAGCCAACTTATACTCGTAAATGGTGCTGCTGCGGTTCACAGTTAGGATTGAATTAAGACAATTGTGGTGCGTCAGAAATTATAAATTCTGTCCTTTTATTATTTTTTTCACATTTCTGCACGTTTATTAGTTGTTCCGTCAACCAAGGACTGAAATTTTGTCCCATCTACCAATTTCATTTTTTCTTTTATTGCATCTTTAATAACTTTAGACGTAGTTCTAAAAGAATGGCTCACTATGTCTCGACAAAAAGATACGAAACAAAAGCAGAAAACTGAAGTTAAAAAAATACAAAGCAAAGAAATTAAACAAAAAGCAAAAAAACAGTTAATTAAAAATTGATTTCTGTACACTCGAGCTGCCTTTTCTAAGAACTTTTTAAATTTTCACAAAACGAACAAAGAAAAAAAGCAAAATTGTTTAATTATAATAAAAGCGAACTGACATGTCTTGTCGAACTACCATGGGCCATCTTATCCAGTCGAATTGACTTGTGCCGTCTTGTCTTGTCAAATTGGCTTGTACCATCTTGTCCTGTTGACATTTAATTTAATCAATAGTTATTGTTTTTGTTATGAGCGGTCTATTGCCATGCTTGGTGTGATACTGTTTTGAATGACGCACAAAATATATTAAATTTATATCTTTATATAGAAGTAATTTGTGTGTTTGTTTGCTTATCACATCCTAACCGCTGGAGCAATCTAAACAAAATTTAGCATGGCGTTGGTCTTCATAGGTGAGAAAGTTTAGAGAGTTTAGAGAGTTTCGACTCAGATCTTCAACCACGTAGAATATGCTAGCGCTAGGATAACGGTTAGAGAGATAAAGGGAAAAGAAAAAAATGCGAGAGAGAAACAGTAAAAGGAGAGGGATACAACAATAAAAAAATTCTAAACTAACCCGGACTACGCCGAGCAGCCTTACTAGTTTATATAAAAAAAAATTTTTGTTTTTCTATTTTTTTCATATTATCATAGTAAAAAATGCATACTGCAGGACCTGACCATCACTGTCACAACTGAAAGAGAAGATGACGAGGTTGAGTTTGTTTCAGACGGGAAATGTGCCGTAAATGCCGGAGCTTTCAGTGCAGCCCAAGAATGGCAGCTCAACGAATCGATCAGCGTTTGGACGAAAGTCTCCGTCAAAACCGTTCACAAACAGAAACTGAAGTATCCATGCTTCTGCGTGGCCGCTAAAGTCACCAGGAGACCGCAATTTTTCATTTATAATGTCATTGTTATTATGGTGAGTACATTCGCTGACATTTTAAAGTAGATTTTTCGCATTAATGTTAAGAAAACATGTAATAAAATGCTTTCGTTGTGTTTTTCTCTCCAGTTCGCCATTTGCAGCCTTTCATTTGCCACTTTTACTGTCAAACTTGAATTGCCAGAGTCTCGGTTGCCCCTCACGTTCTTGTTGGTTCTCACAACTGTCACTTTTAAATTTGTTGTCAACAAGAGCTTGCCGAAGATTTCTTATCTGACATATTTGGTTGGTGATTTTTTTTTATTGAATTTGTGCGGAAAACGTCTAGAAATTCAGCAAGCAATGTAAAACTTTTACAAAAACATTACTGAAAGCAGCCTTTTTATAATCCTTTTTGAGAAATAAATGATTTATTAAATATGATCGTGTGTAAGCAACAATATCGAAAGCTGCAGATAGAGAAAATTTATGCGCCCATTTAAGGAATAATTACCACGATAGTCCTGAACGATGATAGATGCTTTTTGTGTAACGATGATAAAAAGCTATCAATAAATAATTTGTATGGTCTGCTCTACCGAAAGGATAAATACATACTTGGCTCCATGGTTATATTGTGCTGTACCTGCATGTGGCAGTCCATCTCTGGTTCTCTAGTCAACGGATGGACGCAAACCGTCGAAGTCGCCCTACACTCCTCCATGGCAAATGCGAGCGACTACGCCTGGTGCCCGACCATTTCCAAACCTTTGTCGACCGAACTCGGACGTATGATTGATTTCATTGTCATGGGAACGCTGGCATTCATCTATGTGGCATTCCACGCTGGTTTCCTGCTCGTCATCTATACAAACGTGAGTTCATTTTAATAACGGTAGCAGCGACTATTAGCCATAAAATTAGCGTTTCAATTCTCTTTGTGTCACGTGATTGTTTACCTACAAACAAACCAAAATTTTATTTATTTGTTTTTTTGTAATTTTTTAAAGAAAAAGCAAGAGAACTCAGAAATAGACGAGGTAAGAAACTATTATATTATAATTATTATTATTGTCGACAAACGTTTTTCAGCTAAAATGAGTCACAAAAGCACGGTCAACAATCTGTTAACAATCAGCAAATCTTTTAAAAAGGTGTGTTTTCAGTTTTTGGTCCAAGAGACTGTGATTGGGATCACGAAAATTGACAGGGAATAAGTTGCAAGCCATCGAGCTTCGGTGCAGACATAGCAAAGGCACGAGGACCAATCGTTTGAGTTTGTGTTCTGGGCACACGTAATAGTAGAGTACCCGACAGTGCAAACCGGAGCTGCAAACGATTGCCTTAAAATTAATTTAACTTAATGCCGACACAATGCGTCAGACACATTTTCAAGATCTGGAGGAAGAGACTGCAGTAAATTCAAAACCGAACCTGTTTTGTGTTTAAAACTTTTACCGAACCATTTGAATCAAAATTTTAGAAAGCTTACTTTTTCGTATGGAAATCTGTATTTAATTCTCTAATTACTTTAATTTTTGTTTTAGAAACATGGAGCAGACATTGATGACGAGTCAGACGCAATTGACAACAAAAAAAGAAATGACAAACCAAAAACCTCAAATTTAAATCTACCAAAAAATAAAGTTTCTGACGTTGTTCCGGTACACGACTGAACCGTTATAATATAGAAATTAAATAAATTTTAGTAACATGTTTTATCTGAATCGGACAAGAATGTCAACAAAAGATCTATTGTGACCTAGTTTAATATTTGCAATTAAGTTTCGTAATTATATTTTTTCTATAATTTCAAATATATCTTTATATTTTCTTTACCCCCGACAGTGTTTCAAAAAAATTAAATTACAATTTAATAATTTCGAGCAAAACTCTTATTTGGATTAGGCGTATTGCTAAGCGACAGTTGTATTGTATAGTATTGTATTGTACAGAGATGTTTCTAAATTCAATACTATTGAAATCCTCTTGATGCAGAAAGTATAAAACATTGTTTAATGTCTCTGTTTTTAATATCATTACTATGAAATAACGTGCTGGTTTTCTAAATGCTAAGTATGTTAGTTGCATGGTCGCAAATTCAGCTTTTTCCAGGGTTTTAGAACAAATGTTTCCTGCCCGTTATTTTATATGTACAAGAAAATGGTGAATCAGCTAATCCTATGGACCACAAAAGTCTGACGTCACACGAGCTTGCCTGGAGACAAACAAATAATTGAGATCTATAGCCGTACACCTGATTTTTCTTATTCGATATAGTTAAACGTCGTAATAACTAGAAATTGTTAAAAATATACTTTTACGATAGTATCTTTTATTTATTGAGCCTAAAATAAAATTTGTAATATACTTTTAAAATTTTTCCCATCACTTTATTAAGTTAATATCAACTTGAAAAAAATTAGCTATAGCCTGATATAAATTTAATGACAAAGATAAGGCCATTATAAGCCGTATCGGCACTGTAAACAAGGTTTGTTTGTCTCCAGTGTGTATTTTGTGATGTCACGACTTTTGTGGTCCATTTCCTTGTTTTTAGGGTTTTCAAACGGACCGGGGCCGGATGACTTATAAAGCAATACTAACCAGGCCCATAGCTAGCGGGGGGCTGGGGGGCTGTAGCCCCCCCCCCCACTAAAAATGTAAGCCCCCACTAGAATTTTGGCAGTTTTTTCATCTTATTTACACCTAAGCCAGCCAAGTGATGATGAAGTTATGATCCGGAGTTTAAATTTAAATATAAATGTATTAAATAAAATTAAATAGAAAAGTAAATTAAGTCAAGATAATAGATGAACCATTGCTACAACCCATACCAAAAATAGCAAAAGTTACAGAGTAGCACGCTACGTGGTTCTGTAGTTATGTCTACTCTTGGACATAGTCGCAAGAGTGTTCACCAGAGTGGAATCAGCTTTGTGCTGTTTATTTTAGCATGTTGGACAGTATATTAGGAGAGTTGATGGAGAGGTTTGTTGACGGTTCTTCGAAAGGTTTGACTTGTGCAGTGTCTGCACTTCTACCAACATCAGACAAGTTTTTAGATGTCAACGACCTTAAACCGTTTAAGCAACTGCTAAAACAAGACAGGCATGATGATGTTGAAAAATATATTGCAGACAAGGCTCTCATTGCAAGTAGTTTTCTAAAAAACAAATTTCAACCAGACTGCAGTCTCCAGGAAATGATGGATTTTATGCTGTACTATAAAGATGCATTTCCTACTTTACATTGGCACTATTCAGTTGCAATGACTCTCGGCTTCTCGACTGCCATTTCTGAGAATTCATTTTCTTGTCTAACACGAGTACTTCGACCACAGAGAAGATTAATATTTCATGAGAGAAAGACCAAACTTGTACTTCTGGCATTTGAAAAATCGCTCTGTAAAGCAATTGATATGGATACCTTCTTGCAGAAAGTTTCTATTCAATCACGTCGCATTTTGTTGTAATTGTAATTTATCAAAATTTTTGATAAAAGTGTAAACACCTATATCAAATACCAAAAATGCAATAAAATAAAATCAGATTGAAATAATTGTCTTGCCAATGATTAAATGAAATGCACATTTTAGTTTAGTTTCTTATTTCAAGCTACTAAACATCCATTCATGTTTTACACATGAAAATTGTCATCAGTTTCATAATCTGTGCTTGGACTTAGTCTTACAATACAATAATAACTTCAATCTTACAGTTTTAGAACAGAGAAAAAAGTTAATCCAGCTTAGCTGACAAACATTGGTTTTCGATTTTTGAATGACTCTCAATAATTCAAACAATTTTCATAATTTAGTATTTTTTGGTGCTATTTTGACAGTGCAATACTATTAACCCCAATATTGCTGAACTGATTAATTCGAAGAAACAATTTAAAGATTACTGTCAAACCACACAATTTTTATAATAATATAAGTATACTGATATACTTGATATATAATCTAATCTTCTATTTAGATTGTTTAGAAACTGATGACAAGTTTTATGTGTAACACAGGAATGGATGTGTAGTAAGTGTAGTAACTTAAAATGAGAAGCTAAACTAAATAGTACATTTTATTGTAATGTGATTTGATCTTTGTCAAGACAAATATTTATATACGATTTTATTTTATTGATTTCTTGGCATTTGATACATATGTACAAGTTTTTATTAAAAATAAAATAAGCAAGTTATTGTATTGTTGACTATAACAGTATAACGGTTGTGTTAATCAATAATTAAATTTGATTCAGTGCTGTCATCCCATTGGTGTGCAATGCCCGCATCAAAAATCAAGAGTGTGGATAACAACAAGCATACTATTATTTGACAAAATTGCCTATGAAAATTGTTAACTTTTGTTATTACGAGCAACAATATTGCAACTCTTAGAAAACCTAAAATCACATAATAGGATATCCAAATTTGAATGCCATTTTGTGCCAAATGCTACAAAATGCTTTGGCGAATCGGACTTATGCACTTAGAAACTTACGGGCTCACGGGCTGTGTGGCCGGGAGCTCTGGACGGTCACGGAGTCGACACTTCCGAAGACAATCCCTTTAGACGGGGTAAAGAAGCGTTGTCGAAAGGCCCTCCAAAGTCAAAAACTCCATGACCTTTCAATTTGTCTGATAAAGAAGGAGATGTATAATCCACCGCAATGAAATTGGTGAAACGTTGTATAGAAGTATCATTTGAAATCATGTTGGTAATAGTTTCATCATCCACTGAAACATCGTCTAGGAGAGACCGCGCAGCAACCTCGTCAAGATCGCTCGTGGAGAAGTCATCACCGTCTGGAAGGCTGACAAGCAGATCAAAGGACTTAAGATACTCACCATCATCACCAATCAATAAAGTAGAAAAAGTGAGTGCGGCGTATGGGCAGTCATAAAATTGTATGTATCAGATGTCTCAGATACACAAAGGTGTGGGTCATTACAATTATAGTTTGGACCCGTGATAAGCTGGTTCATGCTCTCCAATTCTGTAGCCATATAGGGTAAACTGACCAATTACTGGCCACAAGTGTTTGCAAGTCACGTGGGTTGTCACCCCATAGAACCACACACGTTTACTTATATTTATTTTATTTATTTATTTATTTATTTATTCAAACTCAAACAGAGGGACCCAAAGGGCAACTAAAACTGTTCGGACAAATCACAATAAAAAAAAAAAGAAACAAGACAAAATAAACTGTCCGAGGTGACAGCGAACCAAAAAGAAAAATAAGAACTTTGAGGAAAAATATGTAATATAGTCCAAATAAACACTTAATGAAGACACCACAGTAACAAAAATAAAAACGCAGTCAGATAACTATTTATTTATTTATAAACATTGTGTAGTTCCAGAATCTCTATCAATTACTAACCATGGTTTTTTTAATGCAATACATTAAAATAAATTTTTAAAGCCTTTTTTAAAAAAAGCTTGATTTGGGACGGGCAAAACCACTATATATGTATGTAAGCAATTACGTAGGGGTCAGCAATCAGCAGTTGATAAAAGTTAGTGAGCGCAGGCGTGTAATAAAAGTTATTACGCAATTGTACAATGACAGTCTCAAAGATCAAAAAAGGTGGTACTGCAATTAGAAAAGAACATTGTAAGATGAAGATGATTCATCTTACGTATTTTCATAATAGTTGTTTATTTTATTTTATTATGTGTGCATATTTTGGTTGTGTTGAAACAATAGTCATTTATGTATGAATGTATCTGTGTGTATATGTGTGTATATGTGTGTATATATATGTATATATATATGTATATGTATGTATATATGTATATTTGTGCTCCTGTGACATTGTGTGTGCGTATCATTAGTGTATATATATGTATATGTGTGTTTGAGTGTATATATACATGGATGGATGTATGTATGTGTATATATATATGTGTATATATATATGTATATATATATGTGTATATATATATATGTATATATATATGTGTATATATATATATGTATATATATATGTGTATATATATATAATTGGTATTGGTCTTTTTCGTTTTTGTGGTCTTCAATAAGAAAATGAGTTGTCTTTGCAGAGAAATTGGAATTATCAAAAGATTTGTCAGAACCGGGCTAACTTCTGCAAAGTGAGATAATTCAGTTTAGAGTCAAGAAAAGGATTATATTCAAGGAAGAATAATAAAGTTAAAATAAATTCGAGAAATACTGTGTTATAAATAACTTCGACTTTAACGTTACGAATCGCTAGAAAGCATATTCTTCTACGTTTACATTGGTGACCTCGACGTATTTACGCATTTTCATCCGTAAATATATTTTCTGAAGTTGTTTGATCACAAGTGACCGAATTTTTTTTTCGTTTGCGAAAAATGTCTGACACAGAAAAATTCATTGCGATGGGACAGGCTCTGGGCTATTCCGGAGAGGAATTGAAGAATTTTGTCAAAGAATTAAAAGATGAAGAAAGAGTTAGGAGAATAGAGGAGCGGGAAGAAAAAAGGCTCAGCAGGAACGGGAAGATAAAATTGCACAACAAGAACGTGAAGAGCGGGAGAGACAGAGGCAGCACGAGTTAGAACTTAAAAAGCTGGAAATTGAGTCTAAAAAACCAAAAGAGAGCAAGGTGTCAATGGATGGAATAAAGATTCCATATCCAAAGTTCTCGGAAGGTGACGACGTGGACGCTTTTCTTCTCCGTTTTGAGGCATTGGCCACGGCAAATGATCACCCAAAAAAGGATTGGGGAATGCCTCGGGGTTCTCTGCTCAGTGCGAAGACATTGGAAGTGTTTGGCCAACTCAGCGATAGTCAGATGCAGGATTACGAGTCGGTAAAAGAGGCACTCCTTCGCCGTTTTGGGAAGTCGGCAGAAGACTACCGCATAAAGTTTCGAGAGTCAAAGCTTGAACTAGAAGAGACTTGGGAACAGTATCTGGTGCGACTGGATAGTTACCTCAGGCGCTGGGTGGATCTCGCGGGTACAAAAAACTATTTGTTTTTATTTTTAAAAGAGCAGTTCTTTGGAAAGTGTCCGTCGGGAATGACTGAGTATTTATTAAGTCGCTGGGTCAACAAGTACAATCAAGCTCACCCAGTCAAAAGCTTGGCAAAAGTGCGTATGTGCGTATCATTAGTGTATATATATGTATATGTGTGTTTGAGTGTATATATACATGGATGGATGTATGTATGTGTATATATATATGTGTATATATATATAATTGGTATTGGTCTTTTTCCTTTTTGTGGTCTTCAATAAGAAAATGAGTTGACTTTGCAGAGAAATTGGAATTATCAAAAGATTTGTCAGAACCGGGCTAACTTCTGCAAAGTGAGATAATTCAGTTTAGAGTCAAGAAAAGGATTATATTCAAGGAAGAATAATAAAGTTAAAATAAATTCGAGAAATATTGTGTTATAAATAACTTCGACGTTAACGTTACGAATCGCTAGAAAGCATATTCCTCTACGTTTACAAACATATAATTAAATTTTAAAAAATTCGTCATTTTTGACGGGCTAACTATAGTATATATAATATATATTTAATATATCTATATATATCTATATATATATAAATGAATGTTTGTATGTATGTATGTATGTCCTTTATGCATTGCTACACCATTCATCCGATCGTAATGAAATTTTCACACAACCTTGAGAGTCAAGGGGAATTAAATATAGTTAAAAAAATTGAAATCCGTCACAAAATGAGCGGAGCGGAGCGGGTGAGTGAGCGGGGTTTTTTAGAGTTTTTTATCGTTTTTCTCTAGCTCCCGTTTAATTCCCCGTTTTTTCTCCCGCTCCCGGTCGCTTTCCCGTTTCCGCTTGCTCTCCCACTCCCGGTCGCTTTCCCGCTTCCGGTCACTTTCCCGATTCCGGTTGCTTTCCCGCCCCATCTATCTCTTAAAAATTTGTAATAACGCGCAATCGGTCACATTATGCAAAACTGGGAAGCTAATGGACTTCTTAATATTAATTAATTAAATGGGCTTAATATTAATTAAGAAGTCCATTAGCAAGTAATGCCTGTTACGCAATTGTAAACAGTGCTTCGAAAACTTATGCAATGATCATGTATAGGCACTTTTGGCCTGGAAGGTTTTTTGGCCCCCTGAGCCGGGGGATCGGAGAAGGAGTCCAAACCTTCTTAACTTTTTCTCCTTCTTAACTTTTCAGGGCCAAAAGTTCCTATGTACGACCATCGAAGGTAATTGCGTAATAAAATTCAAATTTTGTTTACGTAACAACGTTTGAAGGCTTCAAGCAACTTTTAGCAAATCTATTTTACGTTTTATTGGCTAAAATAAGTTATGAAAGAGTGGAAAAGAAAAAATGAGCGCGAGCGGGAACGGAAACGGGAGAGCAAGCGGGAACGGAAACGGAAGAGCAAGCGGGGAAGGAAACGGGAGCAAAAAAGAAAAATGATAAAAAACCTCTGAAAACCCCGAGCAACGCCGGGTAACTCCGCTAGTCACACAATAAATGTGTTTTTTCTCGTAGGCTATTTTTGCCAATATCACCCATTTAAAGTTTTTTTCGTAGGCAGTTTTTTCATTACAAATCTTCGCAAATTTCGGTTGTTGCGTAAAAGTGCTCACCACTTCTATCACTACAGAAAGTGCCGCGCTGGCCAGAATAACGTCTTTATTGAGCGCCACTCTTGTCCGGTTGCAAGGAGGGCTAATTTTGGCCTGCTCAACATAAGATCAATAAATAGCAAAGTTGACGATTTCCTAAATTTAAAAATTGAACATGAAGTCGACATATTTCTTCTCACTGAGACGTGGCATGACAATGAATCAATATCCTTCAAACGATTTCAACTACAAGGTTTCTCTGTCGTTGATTGCTTTCGACCTAGATCTCATTGCGACTCGCTTCAATGTAACCATGGAAGCGTCGCCATCGTCACAGCTCCGGGTTTTCAACTCGTACAATTACAGCTCAACATCAAACCAACATCGTTTGAATATGTTGGTGGCAAGATCACGACTGGCTCATACAGCAGCACAGTTGTAGTGATATATAGAACTGGTGTTATATCTGAAGCTTTTTTCAAAGAGTTTTCGGATTTACTGGATAGAATTTCTGTTCTAAACAAAGATGTCGTCATCTCTGGCGATTTCAAAATAAGACTCGAACGAGCGAAAGAGTTAAACTCACGGACCTTCGTTGAGATACTTAATGATCATGGATTTTCTCAACATGTTGGTCATTCAACCCATGAAGGTGAGGACATCCTTGACGCTGTTGCCACGCGATCTACATTTCCTGCTCCCACAATTGAAACAAATAATACTGGTATATCTGACCACTTACTTGTCTGTTGGGCCTCGGTTATGTCGCGTCCCCTTTTCATCTACAGAACATCTCTTCAACGACGCTGGAAGAATTTTAGTCTTGACAATTTCCTGGATCAGGTTCGAAGATCTACACTTGTTTGTGACTCTAGTACCAATCTCAACGACGCTGCGGACACTTATGACAATGTGCTTCGTGCTATTCTCGATCGACAGTTGCCTATGTGACTCATTTGAATTTGCGCACGTCCATCAGACCCATGGTTTGATGTTGATGTCGTCTCGAGAGAGTTGCAGTCAGGACGTCTCAGTATACAGATTTCGTCAACTGGAAACGGCAGCTTGTGTCTTACAGGAGCTTGCTCCGTCATAAACGAGAGGAATTTCGGAAGACAAGGCTTGAGTTTAAAAGAAAATCTAGTTGTGATCTTTGGTTTTTCTTTAACTCAGTAATGGCAAGGGGCAAAACCTCTGCTAATAACTCTATCACTCGAAATCAATTTTTCCAGTTTTTCACTACAAAGGTCAAAAACGTCCGAGCTTCGACTGATTTGTGCCGGTCCCCGTCTTTCCCCGTCTCTGCCTCTACTAGCTGAAAAAGTTTTGAACCAACTAGTCACGTAGAGGTTCTTAAAATCATCCACTCTCTACCCAACAAACAATGCGCGTTGGATCCAGTTCCGACATGGCCTCTGAAAAACGTTTTGCCCCTCATTTCTTGTTAACTTGTTCAATAAATCGCTGGCCGACGCTATAGTACCGCAAACTTTTAAAACTTCCTACATTACACCAATTATCAAAAAACCTAATCTCGATGGCAGCGATCCCACCTCCTACCGTCCGATCTCAAATCTCTCCGTATTATCTAAGGTGCTGGAGAGGTTGGTTCTTGATAGAATCACAGAACATCTACATTTTAATAATTTCTTCCCGACGCATCAATCGGCTTACCGACGGTTCCACTCGATGGAGACGGCCGTGCTCAGGGTTTTCTCCGACAATCTGGGCGCGGCCGATGATAGAAAGTTAACTCTACTAGTTCTTTTGGATCCTTCGGCTGCTTTTGATACGGTCGATCATCAGATTCTTCTTCAAAAACTCAGATTTATTTTTGGATTTGATGGGTCTGTCCTCAAGTGGTTCCACTCCTACCTTATCAGTCGTAAATGTCAGGTGAGAGTAAATGGAGTGGCGTCATCAACATTAACACTCTCCTGCGGGGTTCAACAGGGATCCGTCCTTGGACCAACCCTCTTCATTATATACATTGCTGAGTTAGAGAAGATCGTCGCAAGTCACGGGTTGCAATCTCACTTCTTCGCAGATGACAGTCAAATCAAATCATTGTGATCTGGACAATGTGGCTGTGCTCTCTTCGTCGGTCTTTGCGTGCATGGATAACATCAGTCAATGGATGCGCTCCAGTCGCCTCCAACTTAATTCCAACAAATCAGAGGTCATCTGGCTTTCAACACGTCGGAAAAACAAGTGGGTAACAGATCCGGTCCACTTGGGCGTCGACTGGATCTCGCCGTCAGATACGGTCCGCAACTTTCTTCGACTCTGACATGTCCATGCGTACACATGTCAGCAAAGTCACCAGCGTGTGTTTTTCAACGTTGCGACAAATTAGGACTCTCGCAACATCTCTGCCAGTGACGTGTCTCAACACACTCGTCACATCACTAGTGTTGTCAAAGTTTGACTACTGCAATTCTGTTCTTGTGGGGCTTCCAAAGTCCCTAACTAGTCGTCTCTAGTCAGTCATCAATGCCGGTGCCAGACTTATGATGAGGGCCTGCAAATATGACCATATTTATCCTCTCCTATCAAGGCTGCACTGGTTGTAAGCAAACCACAGGATAGATTTCAAGATAGCACTCTTGGTGTATGTGCCTGCACGAGTCGGCTCCCCCATACTTATGTTCGGATATCAAACGCGTGAGCGACATCCAGGCTCGGAAGAGATTGAGATCGTCATCTTCACTTCTCATTCGCAGTCGCTGGCCCGAGGCTCTGGAACACCCTTCCACCGGAGGTCACGACTGCGGCGACAGCTGAACGGTTCAGAAAGGTACTCAAAACACACCTGTTTGTGGCCTCGAAGTCATCCGACTAACGCCACGTTAAAGATAGTCAAATTGAATTGAATTGAATATGTCACCCGAATAATATCAGCAGGTCTGAAAAAAACTCACGTTGATAGATTATGAGACACTGAACACGGTTTGTTAAGGCACTTTTTGTTAAAATGTTTAAATAGAAAGTTATTAGCCGCGAAGGTTTAACGCTTTGCGGATATATATAATGCATCGAACGTCATCACTCAGTATAAGCAAGTTGAAAATAAACAAATTTCCGAAGTACGCGGCGGGTTTTCCTAATAATTTTGAGATTAAGTCATCACAAATTATAAACAAGTTGAAAATAAAACAAATCATCGAAGGCGGGTTTTCCCAATAATTTTGACATTACGTCAACTCATCACTAACCCTAAATCAGCAATTAAAAAGGTTGGTAATCGAAGTGAAACTTGAAAACTTAGATTGCTTTCCGTTCAAAGAAAAGGCCAGTCCCTTTTTATCATTATCAGCCATTATAGGCTGGGTTTTTTTTTCATTATCAACCAATAAAGGTGTTTTTTTCTTAGGCGTTTTTTTTAATTTCGGTCATTGGAAGGATTTTTTTTGTTGGCGGTTCTTTTCATTATAAGCTATATTTTTTTTCGTAGGCGGTATGTAAAAACTCACACGCTTCGCGCCCGAAACGTGTGATTCCTAACATAAAAGCGCAATGATAAAGCGTGTGAGTACATTTATTAAACTTGCAATCTCTGTTTGCTTGTCCGTCTTTTTCTGTACGCAAATCTAGCAGGTGAAATTTAACCAGCTTTTTGACTTGCTAGGTAGCTGAAAGTTTCAACATAGCTTTATATTGGATGACAATACATTATTTAATTAAATTCTACCTAATTTAATTTTTTTTATGTTACAATCGTTATTTTGAATATCGCAAAAGTATGTGTTGAAAAACTCGTTTGGGGCTTCAACTTATTCATCAAGACTAAAGCCTTTACAAGTTTTTCAAAAAAATGTTTTTGCTTCATATTTTATTTACCTCCTAAATCGTCAACACATTCCAAATTTAGTTAAAACAATATATTGAAGAATTATCAAATAAATATCCTACTGATAGGCATGTTCATGTAAAAACTTAAAAATAACATAGTTCCATGCTTATATGAAATTTTCTACACAAAATCTTTGGACATATTTTTAGATTAACTTTTATTGAACTGTTTGGTCTTTTTCAAGCGGTTGAATATTGACAGCTTCTTTGTTTTTGAAATGAGTTTTGCAGTGTCTTTTCATGTGATCATTTCGGGCAAATGAACGATCGCAATGCGGACATTTGTAAGGGGTTTCACCTGTATGTTTTCTCATGTGAATTTTGAGGTAACTGGCGTCTGCAAATGTTTTATCGCATTGCTCACATTTATTAGACTTTTCGACTGTATGTCTTTTCAAGTGAACTTTGAAATAACTGGCGTCTGCAAATGTTTTATCGCATTGCTCACGTTTATTAGACTTTTCGATTGTATGTTTTTTCAAGTGGTTTTTGAAGTGATTAGGGCTTGCAAATGTTTTTCCACAAAGCTCACATTTATAAGGCTTCTCACCACTGTGAACTCTTGAGTGGATCTTCAAACTCGTTTGCTGAGTGAATGTTTTTTCGCACAGCGTGCACTTGTATGGTTTTTCCCCGGTATGGACTCTCAAATGAACAATCCAATTATTCCTGAAAGCAAAAGATCTTTTACAGTATTTGCATGTATAAGGTTTTTCACCTGTGTGATTTACCATATGAGTCTCCAAAGCTGATTCTGAAACGAACGTTTTCTGGCATTCATTGCAAGTAACTCGTTTTGTTTTTATTGTTTGAGATTGGGGGAATAATTCTGGAAGAAAACTTTCACATTGAACTGGTACTGGTGATAAAACTAAAGATTGATCTTGAAGATTTTCACAAGCTAGGTTTTCATGGTTCTCTAATGAACTTTTCGGAATAATATCGTTTTGTGAATTTTCCGTTATAACAAAAACGTTTGCCCCAAATGATGATAAGCAGTCAGCTTTACTCTTTTCTGTATTAATTCGATTGCCTTTTAATCCCAAGAGTTGAGCTGTTTTATTGAATTTTGCTAACATCAGACTAAAGCTATTATGATCTGTACAGTCAATTGTTATTTGGTCGGTGTAGATATAATCTAAGATTGTCTCAAGAACATCCGCTTCAACTTCAGGCAGTTTAACAGCTGGGCTCCAATTAAAGAGAGAAGCAATGTGAGGTGCAGCGGTTATTAGAACACTTTTGTGTATTGGAAACATTTGACCACCTGCTGCTTCTAAGACTCCATCACAAAAAAGACCTTTTTTTCTTTGACAATTAAGATCAGTAGTTTCACTTTCAGACTGATTAATGGAGTACATGGTTTTGTAAATTTGGATTCTTAGAAACTTTAGATTTTAAAATGTGAAAAGTGTTATTGTCGAAACACCACAATCAAAAAACTCACTGAAGTTCTTTATTAGGAAAAAGAAACATGTATATATAAAAATTTATATATATATATATATATATATATATATATATATATATATATATATATATATATATATATATATATATATATATATATATATATATATATATATATATATATATATATATATATATATATATGTGTGTGTATATATACATGTATATATATACATATATATATATATATATATACACATATATATACGCATATATATATACACACACATATATATATACACATATATATATATACACATATAGATACGCATGTGTGGTTGTATATATATATATATATATATATATATATACATATATATATGCATGTGTGGTTGTATATATATATACATATATATACACCTATATATATACATTATATACATATGTATGCACATATATACATATATATATATATATATGTATATTGAGAAAGTATCTATAAAACTCATAGCGGCTAAATGGAAACTTATTTTTAATCGAGCTTGTCTTAAAGAAAATATATATATACATAGACACGCTTGTGTGTATATATGTATATATAAATATATATGCATGTATATGTATATATGTATGTATATATGTATATACATATATATACACTTATATATACATATACATACGAACATATATAAACACGTGTCTGGTTGTATATATACATACAAATATATAAATACACATATATACATCATATACATATACATCCATATATGTATTTGTATATATATATATATATATACATAGACACGCTTGTGTGTATATATGTATGTATTTATGTATATACATATATATACACCTATATATACATATACATACGAACATATATAAACCCGTGTGTGGTTGTATATATGCATATAAATATAAATACAAATATATACATCATATACATATACATACATATATGTATATGTATATGTATATGTATATGTATATGTATATGTATATGTATATGTATATGTATATGTATATGTATATGTATATGTATATGTATATGTATATGTATATGTATATGTATATGTATATGTATATGTATATGTATATGTATATGTATATGTATATGTATATGTATATGTATATGTATATGTATATGTATATGTATATGTATATGTATATGTATATGTATATGTATATGTATATGTATATGTATATGTATATGTATATGTATATGTATATGTATATGTATATGTATATGTATATGTATATGTATATGTATATGTATATGTATATGTATATGTATATGTATATGTATATGTATATGTATATGTATATGTATATGTATATGTATATGTATATGTATATGTATATGTATATGTATATGTATATGTATATGTATATGTATATGTATATGTATATGTATATGTATATGTATATGTATATGTATATGTATATGTATATGTATATGTATATGTATATGTATATGTATATGTATATGTATATGTATATGTATATGTATATGTATATGTATATGTATATGTATATGTATATGTATATGTATATGTATATGTATATGTATATGTATATGTATATGTATATGTATATGTATATGTATATGTATATGTATATGTATATATGTATAGACTCCTGTAAGTTGTACTACATACTGTGATGTCGCGTAAAAGGCAAGAGGAGGTTCTGGACTTGTTAGGGGTCGCAACACTCCTCCGAGAAGGCATCTCATACACCTCGCAAACCATAGAACAAAACGAATATGAGTCACTACTTGTGACTATTTATTCTGAAAAGGGATCAAACATCACCATTATCAATGCATACGTTCCACCAAATGCCAATCATCAAACACTGCTAACTACACTGGAAAAGTCATTCAGATATACCAACTCAATTGTATTAGGTGACTTCAATGCATACTCTGTTGTTTTCGGTGCTGAAACTTCAGATAACAGAGGAAAATTAATTGAGAAATTGTTAGATCAGTATGGCCTTGTTGCCCTTTTTTCCGGATCAGGTACCCACCTGACTCCCAGCGGAAGGACAACCCCTATAGATTTAGCAATGTGCTCTCCCTCTTTATCTCAAAAAGCCTTGTGTAAGGTGTTAGATGAAAATCTGGGCAGTGACCACTACCCGGTTTTGATCACACTAAATAAAAAGGTTAATTACGAGGTAAACAACAGAAAGGTATGGAACCTGGAGAAAGCCGATTGGTACAAATACCAACGGCTTTCAACAGGAATGTTCAATGAACTCCAAACTTTCACAAATGTTGACGAAGCAACAAACCTGTTAACGCAAGGTCTGAACAAAGCAGCCATAGCTTCAATACCAACCAAAAATGGAAGACGATCAGGACTTAGGCCAGTACCATGGTGGAATGATGAATGTGAAAGCGCAATCAAAGCAAGAAACAAAGCCTTATACTCACTTCGGAAAGAGTATACTACGACTGGCTTTGAACGGTATCGAGAACTCAAACAAATCGCACAGAAGATAGTGAGGACAGCAAAAGAGAACCATTGGCGAACATTCTGTAGCTCTCTTAACTCACACTCTAGTCAGACTACCATGTGGAAAGCGGTGAAAAATATGGTCCACACACATGCAGGTTTTAACGTTCCAGCGCTGAAACTGAATGAAAAGGAAACCGCTTATTCTGACAAAGACAAAGCGAATGCGTTAGCAACTGCCATCGCAAAAAACTCATCAGACAAAAATCTTGACCTAAGATTTATTCAAAGGAAAGAGGCTCTGAAAAGAGAAATTACCTTTACCATCAGATCTGGCTTTTCTTGCGAAAACGACCCACATGATTTAAACACAGAAATTTCCTTAAAAGAATTTACGGAAGCTCTGATGCAGAGTGCAAACGGCAAATCTCCAGGTCCAGACAATCTCTGCTATGAGATGCTAAGACAAATTGACGAGATAGGTCTCAATAAGCTCTTGGATCTTATAAACTTATCTTGGTCCAAAGGAGAGGTAGCAAAACTATGGAAGCAATCCATAATTGTTCCGCTACTAAAACCGGGAAAAAATTCTGCAGACACCAACTCATATCGACCCATTTCCCTAACATCTTCATTGTGCAAGATTACTGAAAGAATTATTGCAAATCGGTTAAGGTTCTACCTGGAGCAAAATAATCTCTTAAATCGTGAACAATCAGGCTTTAGAAAAGGAAGAGGATGCACAGATCACATCCTTAGACTACAAAACGATATTAAACGCTCGATGTGGAATAAGGGTGGGACACTGGCGGTCTTTCTGGACTTAGAAAAAGCCTTCGACCTAATGTGGCGAGACGGGCTTTTGTTGAAGCTTGAAAAGCTTGGTGTCAGAGGAAAGATTTTAAAATGGATCCATAGCTTCTTGAATAATCGAGAGGCCATGGTTCGTGTGGGATCCACGTTGTCAGACCCGGTATTGTTGGAAAATGGTACCCCGCAGGGTTCTGTCCTGAGCCCCCTTTTGTTCATTGTTATGATGAGCGACATCCCTTGTCAAGAAATCCATGGAATTCGGACATCTATATTTGCGGACGATGTAGCGATATGGATTTCAGGAAAAGACCCACATACTATGCGAAACTGCTTACAGACTCGATTAAACGAAATCCAAACATTCTTCCTCAATTGGGGATTCAAACTGTCAACCGAGAAATCGGTAGCAGTCTGTTTTACAAAATACAATGAATTCCGAACAAATTCCCTACCTATTTGTATGGATGACAAAAAAATCAGCTGGAAGAGCGAAGCTACATTTCTCGGTATAATATTTGACTCGAAATTAACCTGGAAAAAACACATTGATAAGATCGTTGATCGTTGCAAAAAAAGATTAAATATCATGCGATGCCTAACAGGACAAAGCTGGGGATGCGGCAAAGAAACACTGATGCTTTTCTACCGATGCGCCATACGGTCAGTGATGGAGTTTGGCTGCGAAGCATTTGACAGTGCATCAGAATCTCAAAAACAAAGACTCGAGAAAATCCAATATAGTGCCTTAAAAACAGCTTGCGGGGCAATGGTTGGAACCAGTTTGGCCGCTCTACAAATAGAATGCGGAGATCCTCCACTCGATATACGACGAAAGATGTTAATTACAAACCTTGCCACTAAAACCAAGATCATTCCAAACCATCCGACAAAAGACGTCTTTGTACCCCCCAGAGGACAAGAAGGGGTTAAATGGCGATGGTTCTTTCACAGAAAAGTGAAAGAAGCTGAACATCCAGCAGCCAAAAGAACAGCGGCATTGAACAAAATAGTTGACAAATTCAATCCAGTCCCCTTAACTCCTTCTCTAACTCCACCATGGAAACTTATTCCACCTCTTTTTAACGAAGGGCTGGTGGGGTTAAAGAAGGATGATCCGTCAATTGTCCAAAGAGCTAAGGAACTGATTGCTACATATACAGATTCGACACATATGTACACAGATGCATCTAAGATAGACAATGTAGCAGCTGTGGGAATTTATATCCCGGAAAAAGATATGAAAATAGCTAAGAGAGTCACGAATGACGTTAGTATTTATACGGCTGAGCTAACAGCTATAAAATGCGGCTTGGAGTGGATGGCACAACCAGACGGTCCACATAAAATAGCCCTATTTACGGATTCATATAGCTCTATGATATCATTGAAAAATTCCGCAAATGCTCAAAAATCTGCTCTTGTGGAATCAGTCCTAACACTAGCATCCAACCTCTCAAAAGAAGGGAAAACAATTACCCTGATTTGGGTACCTAGCCACGTGGGCATACGTGGAAATGAAATGGCAGACTGCCTTGCCAAAGAAGCCACCAAACATCCCGAAATAGAGATTGAGATTATGCCAGAGATATTTGACATAAAAAGAACAATACGCAGAGAGCTTTTGAACGAATGGCAGACCAGGTGGGACTCTGCTCAAGAAAGTCGACACTACTGGTCTCTCGAAAAAAAGTCTCAAATAAAATTAAATTCAAGACAACAAACAGAAAAAAGGAAGTCATCATTTCCCGACTCCGACTTGGAAAGTGTCGGCTGAAACAAAATTTGAAGAGAATGAATCTTCATGAGACAGGTTTGTGCGAAACCTGCGGAACAGAGGAAACAATCGAGCACTGGTTGCTGCACTGCGAAGAAACGACACAACTAGGAATGGAACTTGGGAACTTTTGTAAAAGGATCCAAAAACCAACTACACTCCAAACCATACTGAACTCGGAAATATGCCACGACATCATCTATAAATGGATACAAAATAATCCTAAAGAACTGTAAATATAGAGAAAAATTATTTAGTGTAAATAAGTATTTTTTTTCATTTTGATTTTCTTTTCGCGTCTTAAAACACATGGTGTAAAAGACTATAAACTATAATAAAAAAAAAAAAAAAAAAAAAAAATCTGGACTTGTTAATGGAAGGTAAAACAATCGAAGCATTATCAGATTTATCAGATAAGATTAAAGAAACGATACTTCCTTGTCTGGAACATGACATTAAAGAAATGATGAAGAACTTAATGTTGGAGACAGTGACAGCAGTGATAAAGGACGAAATTAAGCCACTGGTTGATCAAATAAAGTTACTAATTATCCATTACAGAAGACTCTCGCCAGGATTGTACTCGATGATGTGTCGGACCATTTCCCTATTTTTCTCTCTGCCACACTATTCCTGATTGCGTCGGAAAAAATCATGTCTCTTCCTTAAGAAGGAGTTTCGTTAATAAAGAAATTTTTGAGCAAACGCTGCATGGAGCCGATTGGTATAGGGTAATAGAGGTGGCCGAGTGTGGCGATGCATCATCCGCCTATTCAATGTTTATCAATAGATACCTTGAGATATATAATAATTCTTTTCCTCTGGTGAACTGCAGCGGCAAATCTAACAGTCCTAACAAGTTTGATAAAGAATGGATGACACCTGAACTTATGAAAAGCTGCAAGAAAAAAAATGCGCTTTACCGAGCATACACCAGGAATCCATCTCCGTCTAACAAACAGAAATTTACTACATTTAGAAACCTCTTCAAATCAACTAAGATAAAAACCATCAAACAATTCTACTCCAAAAAGTTTAAATTAAACAACAACAACATGAAAGGAACATTGAAGTTAATTGGGAGCATTTTAAATAAAAAGACCAACATGTAACAATGCAAGACTTTCTGTACGGATGACGGTAGTCTATTAACATCTTTTTCTATTATTGCTGAGTCATTCAATAATTACTTTTCTAATATTGGCTCCAACCTCGCAAGAAAGATATCCCTACCGGATACAACGTTTGAAAAATATCTTGGCAATCCTGTGACTCACTCTTTTTATGTCGCACAGTCGCACCCAAAACGCCCGATGAGATTATCAATATAGCTTCAAACTTAAAGATCTCTCACAGCTGCGGAACCGATGGAGTCGACCCATGCACCGCACGAAATTCAATTACGGCGATCGCTTGTCCTCTGTCTGCTATAATAAATTGCTCAATATCTTCAGGGGTATTCCCCGCTCAACTAAAAACAGCCAAAGTCATTCCAATTTACAAATCTGGGAAAAAAGAAAACTTTTCTAATTACCGGCCAATATCTGTCTTGTGCTATTTCTCAAAGTTTTTTGAAAGAGTGATGCACTCCAGACTTTATAATTATCTTGATAAATTTTCCATTATTACATCCAATCAGTTTGGATTTAGAAAAAATGATTCAACTTATATGCCACTTGTTATTAGTTGTTATGTTACACTCAAAGATTGCTGAGGTAATGGATCGTGGGAAATATGTAGTTGGCATCTTCCTGGACCTAGCTAAAGCCTTCGATACGGTTGATCACGGCATTCTGGTGGAAATATTGAGGCACTATGGAATCCGGGGAACTCCACTTTCATGGTTCAGTGACTATCTTAGCTGTAGATCACAATGCGTCCAGTACAGCCATTCTACCTCTTCGATGAAGCAGGTAACTTGCGGTGTGCCTCAAGGGTCGGTGCTGGGACCGCTTCTATTCCTCATCTATATTAACGACCTATGCTCAGTTTCAGATCGCCTTGAATTTGTTTTGTTTGCGGACGATACTAACCTCTTTGCGACTGGCGATAACTTAAAAAATTTATATTACGATACCAACCGTGAATTGCTTTCTGTTTCTAAATGGTTCTCTGCTAGTAGACTTTCCTTAAATGTAAGCAAAACGAATTATATTTTATTTCACCATATAAACAAAAATACTTTCTGTAATTGTCAGCTGAAGATTGAAGATATACCAATTTGCGGGTTCCTTATTGCAAGTTCTTGGGCGTGTTGCTTGATGAACACCTTACATTAAAAATTCATATTGAACATGTTGCATCTAAGGTTGCAAAAAATTGTGGAGTGCTATCTCGTATACATGAGTTTGTTGATGCCAATATTTCTGTAATTTAACATTTAACAACATAACATTTTCAAAGTTATATTGTTGATATTAATAAATAGTGTCGCAAATAATATGAATTGTTGATTTAGTTAGTTCAAAGTTAGTTTGAGTAAATTAGAATAAAACTTACTTATAATTCTTAAAATGCCTTAATTTATTGACTTCACATTCATGTTATTATTACTATTAACAGTATTAACATTATTACCCACTAGTAAAAATGTTTTTTAAAGCTCTTTTCATTCATTTGAAATGATGAGAATTGTAGTCGAAGAAATTATTAGTTAAAAAATAGATAAATAATAAAACTATGGCCATTTCCAGCTATATAAAGCCATCTTCAGAACCCTATGTTAAAACAATAAATTAAATATTATAAAAGTTGAAATAGTTGAGTTAAAAATCAGAAATAATTATAATTTTGTTTAGACAGAGACATTGAATAGGAGCTAAGCTGAATCGACTTTCACTTATCAAATTTATACGGCTAGGCTATTGACGGATGAAACACATCAAAATTTTAGTTGAAACCACATAAAGAGAAAGCGACCATATTATAGGTAGCTGATTTAATATAGCTGGTTTTATATATGTTATATATAATCTATATATATAAAAATGAATGTTTGTATATATGTATATATGTATATATGATGTATATTCATGTCCTTTATGCATTGCTACACCATTCATCCGATCGTAATGAAATTTTCACACAACCTTGAGAGTCAAGGGGAATCAAATATAGAGAAAAAAAATTGAAATCCGTCACAAAATCAGCGGAGCGGAGCGGGTGAGCGAGCGGGAACTATATATATATATATATATATATATATATATATATATATATATATATATATATATATATATATATATATATATATATATATATATATATATATATATATATATATATATATATATATATATATATATATATATATATATATATATATATATATATATATATATATATATATATATATATATATATATATATATATATATATATATATATATATATATATATAAATGAATGTTTGTATATATGTATATCTATATATATTAAAGAACATGTCCTGACTGACTGACTGACTGACAGATGACTGACTGATAATCAACGCCGAGCTCAAACGCCTCATCCTAGGAACGTGAAATTTGGAACTTATATTACTTTTATAGCGTAAACAATACTATCCGCTAAGAAAGGATTTTTGAAAATTTTGCTCCTGAGGGGAAAAAACTGGAAAACAACTTTTTTCTAAAACAATGTATATCTCGAAAACCAAAAATGAGGAGATTTTGAAATTTGGTATATAGATTCTTTTTGAAAAATAAAAAGATAGGTGTTTCACCATTTTTTGAAAATTCGGTTTCCCGGACCTCAAATGTGGGTTGGAAAATTGGGTTATTTGGTTTTTAAAGTAGCTTCTACTCAAAAACTGTTACTGCTACAGGAGTAAAAATTAGTATTTAGTTTCTACTCCAAAAATAATGAAACACGTGTTTTAGCATTTTTTTAAAATTTGGTTTCCAGGACTTCAAATGTGGGGTGGAAAATAGGGCTAATTGTCTTTTATAGTAACTGCTACTCAAAAACAGTAAATACCACAGATATAAAAATTATTATTTAGTTTCTTTTCTAAAAATAAAGATATACGTGTTTCACCATTTTTTACAAATTTGGTTTCCCGGACCTCAAATGTGGGTTGGAAAATTGGGTTATTTGGTTTTTAAAGTAGCTTCTACTCAAAAACTGTTAATGTTACAAAAGTAAAAATTAGTATTTAGTTTCTACTCTAAAAATAATGATATACGGGTTTCACAATTTATTGAAAATTTGGTTTCCAGGACTTCAAATGTGGGGTGGAAAATAGGGTTATTTGGTTTTTAAAGTAACTGCTACTCAACAACTGTAATTGCCACAGATGTAAAAATTAATACTTATTGTCTACTCAAAAAAAAAGATATACGTGTTTCATCATTTTTTGGGTTATTTGGTTTTTAAAGTAGCTGCTACTCAAAAACTGTTAATGCTACAGAAGTAAAAATTAGTATTTAGTTTTTACTCCAAAAATAATGAAATACGTGTTTTAGCATTTTTTGAAAATTTGGTTTCCAGGACCTCAAATGTGGGGTGGAAATAAGGGTTATTTGATTTCAAAATAACTGCTACTCACAAACTGTAAGTGCTACAAATGTAAAAATTAGTATTTTGAAGTTTTGTGCCGGTTAAAAGTAGCTAAGTCCAGTTTATCATCGGCCGGGCCAAGCCGTTATTTTAGAGTCTTCACACGGGCCAGGACAAACCTTAAATCAAAGTGGGACGGGCCGAGATTTTTCACCAAGTATATAGATATTTTAGTGATTTTAGGGTCTTCAGTTTGGCCGGGCCAAACCTGAGGTCAAGGTGGGACGGGCCGAAGTTTTTCATCAAGTATATAGAACTTCTAGGCCTGTAAAAATGGGCCGGGCCTAATTCAGACGGGCTGTGCCGGGCCAGGAGTTTGGGTTTTTAAAACGGGCTGGGCTAATTTGTCGACGGGCCGAGACCTAAAAAAATGATCTCTACTATGGATGCACGGTTCAAACTCTCTAATTTCATGCGAGCGAAGCCGCTACGGGCACTGCTAGTATGTATATATGTATATATTCATGTCCTTTATGCATTGCTACACCATTCATCCGATCGTAATGAAATTTTCACACAACCTTTAGAGTCAAGGGGAATCAAATATAGAAAAAAAAATTTGAAATCCGTCACAAAATGAGCGGAGCGGAGCGGGAACTATATATATATGTATGTGCGTATGTATGTGTGTATGTATGTATGTGTATGTGCATGTATGTGTGTCTGTGTTTATGTATGTATGTATGTATGTATGTATGTATGTATGTATGTATGTATGTATGTATGTATGTATGTATGTATGTATGTATATATGTATGTATGTATGTGTTTTTTACAATATTTCGGCACTAAATGCTCATTCAAAGTATGTATGTGTGTGTATGTATGTATGTATGTATGTATGTATGTATGTATGTATGTATGTATGTATGTATGTATGTATGTATGTATGTATGTATGTATGTATGTATGTATGTATGTATGTAGAATCGGATCTAGGGGGGGGGCAACTGAGAGCGAAAGAATGAGCGGGAAAGCGACAGGGAACGGATAACGACCGGGAGCGGGAGTGTGTATGTATCTATGTATGTATGTATGTGTGTATGTGTGTATGTATGTATGTATATATGTATGTATGTATGTATGTATGTGTGTATGTATCTATCTATGTGTGTATGTATCTATGTATCTATGTATCTATGTATCTATGTATGTATGTATGTATGTATGTATGTATGTATGTATGTATGTATGTATGTATGTATGTATGTATGTATGTATGTATGTATGTATGTATGTATGTATGTATGTATGTATGTATGTATGTATGTATGTATGTATGTATGTAGAATCGGATCTAGGGGGGGGGGAACTGAGAGCGAAAAAATGAGCGGGAAAGCGACATGGAACGGATAACGACCTGGAGCGGGAGCGCAAGCGGGAAGGAAACGGGAGCGAAAAAGAAACGCATTAGGTAAACCTCTCGCTCGCTCCCATTTCCTTCTCCGCTTTCCAGTTCCCGGTCGCTTTTCCGCTCCCGATTGCTTTCCCGCTCCCGGTAGCTATCCCGTTCTCGGTCGCTTTCCCTTTCGATCGAGAACGGGAATGGGAGAGCAAGCATGAGCGAGAACGGGAGAGCAAGCGGGAACGGGAAAGGCGACCGGGAACGGGAAAGGGAACGGGAGAGGAAATAGGAGCGGAAAAACGACCGGAAGCTGGAAAGCGGCCGGGAACGGGAAAGCGACCGAGAACGGGAAAGCAAACGGGAACGGGAAAGCAAGCGGGGAAGGAAATCTGAGCGAGAGAGACAAACATTAGAAAAACCTCTAAAAACCCGGGGCAACGCCGGGCACCCCCGCTAGTAAATTAAATAAAACCAGCTCGTCTCTCTGTTCTATAGCTTTTTAGTGCCACATTGAGAATAGCAATCATAAATATCTAAAGCAGAGCGTTTAGCCACGCCCCTCTTAGGCTGCTAATCGACCTCTCCGCATACTACTATTTAGAAATAGGCGTCCGGAACCCCGGCCCTAGACCCTCTGCATAGGGCGCGTTGTAACAATCCACCAGATGAGACACCGGTTTAACCAAAGCGTTGTAACAATTAACCACAGCCTACTCCGGTTGAGCTCAACCGCGTTGTAACAATTCACCGCGTGCATACACTGGTGTCCATCACATCAACCAGAGTTAAAGCTTGGTTGAGTGTGGTTGATTGTTATTGTTGGTTTCGGGCATGGCGCTGAGCACGTGTATTCAGTTGATTATGAGGGAGACAAATAGATGCTATTATTATTTCAGAAAATGCTGAGTTGGGATTGAAGTAGCTAGAGCAGTGAAAGATTACTTGTTAACACATTTTCGTAGTCATTGACGCCCAGAAATTTCCGATGTCAGTATATTTAATCATTAATAGTATTGATATTCAAGAAAAATCTTTATTATCATTTTTGACAATATTTGCTTAAATTCTATAAATGATTTATAAAAAAAATCAAAATAAAGCTATGCTTTCAACATATCCAATTTCTCTAATAAGCCACGTTTGGAAGAATGACAGTGGAATTTGGAACTTATTTGTATAGTCCGGCCTTTGATTTTGTTAAAAAGCTTCGAGAGGATGGGAAGTGTGTTAAATGTTAAGTTCAATAAAGAAATTTTAAAATGTTCATTCTAATGTTATAAAGTGTTTATTTCCAACTGCAGTTAGTTAGCCACACAGCTGTTTACGTGAACGTCCATCATAGATAAACCAAAGCATTGTAATAGCTAATAATTATTGGAAATTGCGGTTCACCAGTGATCAACCAGAGTTGACAGCAGTGTTGAGCTGGTGAATTGTTACAACGCGCCCATACTTATTAAAAAAGCCCGAGCAAAGCCGGGTCAGCCACTAGTATATATATATAAATCGTTGAAGAGGCTGTAAAAAGTAGTTTGGAGGAGCTTAGAACAGTAGTATTTATTTACGTTTGAAAATTTCCTATGAATTGTTCTCAACGTATATTAAAAAATAGATATAGGTCTTGTGGCTTATGAATAATGACTTAGCTGGCTGCGTGAATATATAAGGTAGTCGCGGTTAACTGATGAGGAGTTTTTTTAATAATAATAATAAAGTGAACCGTAAAAAACTTCGTTAAGTCTATAATTTTAAAAACAACATAAATGAAACGAAAATATTTAGTGTAAAATTGATATCTGCAACCGTGAAAAGAATCGTAATTAAATTGGTATAAAAAAAATAAAAACAATATTCCATTACAAATAAAAAATCGAAATGGGGGTAACACTACAAAATAAAACAATAATTGAGTTTTCGGTTCGGACTAGCCCATAATCTTAAAATTATTGGACATCAACAGCACTTGATGTTCTAGCTACTAATAATTCTAAACCATAAAATAATGTCTTTGAAAATGTGCATTAACCCATTAGTACCTAGCGTCCCAAAAAATGGTACATCTCTTTAAATAATTGTAATTTTTAAAATAGTGGTTATATTAATTAAAAAAATGGCTCATTTTGTTAGGTTGGTTTATATCTAAATGTATTCGTAGTCTTTCACGTTTAAAAATAGTCTTTTGGAAATTTATTTGCTGTTGTTTTCGCGTGTTCAGTAAAATTTGCTTTTTCGAAATGGACTCATTCAAGGTAAGATTGATAAATTAATATTATTATTTTTAAAAATGTCACTATTTACTAGCGTCCCATTTTATAAATTACATTTAATAGTTATTATTATTTACATTTATATTATAGGTCTGCTTCAACATCCCAAAATCGATTTAAGTTGCATGAAGTTTTATCCATGTTGGAATCTCACGATGATATACTTCAACAGGCAGTTCAAGCTAATATCTACATTGGACCTCCTGTTGATGCAAATTGTAGTGACAGAGATAGCGGTGATGAAGATGATGGTGGTAACTACGATAACCTGTCTCGAAAACAGCTCAAAGCTGAATCAACAGGAACGGTTAAAACCTTTGAGAACCTTGTTACTTTCGGGAATGACGAGAGCTCAGAATCTGAAGCAGAGATGCCTCCACCAGCTACAAAATCAAGGAAACAAAAAGCTCATCCTACTCCCATTGGGTGAAAGTAGATAAAAGACTTGCCACGAACCCACAATTTCTCCCAATCGTTATGACTGGCATTGCCATGCAGAATGCTTGGCTGCTTTATCGTATGACAGAAAGATACAAAGCATCACCGATGGATCAGCTTCAGTTTAGGCGTTCTGTGACTGCATCCTATTTTGGTCAGTAGGGAAATAATAGATTAACTGTTGGTCTTGCTAGAAGTATGAATCACCGAGTGCTTCCAGAAGTTCGATACAATGGCCAAAATCACATTACTGCTCAACGACGATGCGCAGAATGTGTATGTAACAATTGTAATGTAGGACTTCACGTGTGTTGTTTTGCTTCATATCATATCAACAACAACAGTTTAAAATTTTAATTTTTCATGTTTTATGTGTATTATTGCTTGTAAACGTCAGTAATTAACCGAAAGATTAACCATTTTTATTTATTTTTGATTTATTATATACTAATAATTTATTAAAAATATCAATTGTTTACTTTTGCAGCAAATAATGCCATCACAGGACATTTTCAGCTAATGAAAGGACACCTACCCTTCCGTGCCTAGTGTTCCAATAAATTGGACGTTCATTCAAAATAGAAAAAAAACTGTGCATTATTATTAATTTCAGATCTTATTTTGAGCACTAAACCAACATAATATCAAAAAATTAGAAAAATCTAAGATCACAGGCACTGATGGGTTAATGCGTAAAAGGGATTATCAGATGCTTCATAAAGACCGCAAGAGCTCCACAATATAACCAAAAAGGAGAGTAAATACAGATCAGATAAGGAGTTAATCAAATCAACACTTCCAGTCCAACTGGACAGTCAATGAACGAGCTAAAGAACCATTGAATTAATTATAGTGTAAACTTAACATATAGATAATACTATCAATCCAACATCAGACAGTAAGGTTGACTTCAGACTAAATTCTGTTCAAGTGTGTGATAAAAACATCATAGCTGGACTGATTACCTAAATATGGAAGTACTAAAATAAGATTGGCAATACAAAATTCAGACATCCAAGGAAGTGAACTATCATCTTGGCTACAATCATAAAAATGCATTGTTGTCATCATGTTGTATCAATATAAGAATTTCAATTAATTATAATTTCATAAATTTCATAAAACCCAACTGCAAGAACCAACAAAAATCATTAAATGCAATGAAAAAAGCACACTTATGATTTTACTTATAAACGTTAGTCATCATATAGTACAATATTTATTAAATAAAACCAATCAGTCAATGTACGGCTTTCAGCAAAGAATTTCAGTTGAACTATGCATTTGGAGTTTCATTTCAATGGTATTAACATGTGAATTGCATTCATTATGCATCAGATAGGGGCGAAAATCGTCTTCATGAAATCAGAAAGACTAATTCAATCATCATTGCATAATCAATTAATCAAGACTGTTCTGTAAAGACTGTAATTCACCTGGGTAAATACCTGAAGTTTATAATATACATACAACAAGTGACCGTAAGGTGAATAAATAATATCGCCCTTGTTTTGACTGATAAATTCAATAAAATACAAGTTCATCAGCTTCGATCAGGCCATGTAATTTAAAAATTATAAAAGTTAGCTCAGAGATCTTAGTGGTAGTCTTATTGTTCATCACATTGACATAAGGTAGCAAGTGGTTATCCATCACAGCTAACATTGAAGGGATACAAAACTTTCAATGGCTCTAACATGTGAGATATAACTTATGCACAATAAAATCAATAATCATTAATAAAAATTAACTAATTGTAAGAATTACAATTACATTTTCACAATACAAATGTTAGCTCAGAGATCTTAGTGGTAGTCTTAATAATCATCATTAAGACATAAGGTATCAAGTTGTTATCATCACTGCTAACATTTATATTCATATTAACATATATTGCCATAAACAAAATATTTTATCAATCCAACATCAGAAAGTAAGGTTGTCAGACTAATTCTGTTCAAGTGTGTGATAAAAACATCATAGTTGGATTTATTTGATATTTAAAGTAATGAAATATAATACTAAAATAATCAAATTATGTTAGTTCAGAGATCTTAGTGGTAGTCTTACTGCTAATCATGGAGACATAAGGTAGCAAGTGGTTATCCATCATTACTAACATCATTATGAACATTAAGTTTTGATTATAATGCAATAAAAAGCAAATGTTAACTGAGCATAACCATCGATCAGTAAATTGGTTGGATGTCATCAATGAATTACAGTTGAACTATGCATTTGAAGCATCATTTCAATGGTTTTAACGTACAAATTGAATTGAGTCATTACACATCAGATAGGGGCGAAAATTGTCTTCATGAAATCAGAAAGACTAATTCAATCATCATTGCATAATCATACGGGTGTAATTAAAAGTAAAATAACATGTTATTCACCTGGGTAAATACCTGAAGCTTATAACATACATACAAGTGACCGTAAGGTGAATAAATAATATCGCCCTTGTTTTGACTGATAAATTCAATAACGTTTAATTTCATCAGCTTCGACCAGGGCTTATATTTTTATACATGATAACAATAATAAATTGAATTAAAAACGATGATCAAGGTGTTTTATAAAACCTAGCTGCATGAGCCCCCAAAATATTAAATCAACAGGAGATCTCGTACAGATAGGAGACAATCAACACTTTAAGTCAATATTAAAAGCAATGAAATATACTAAAAAAGTGGTAGTCTTACTGCTCATCATGAATACATAAGGTAGCAAGTGGTTATCCATCATTACTAACATTTTGAATTATGATAAAAGCAAATGTTAATTTAACGTAACCATTGATCAGTAAATTTTTTGGATCTCATCCATGAATTTCAGTTGAACTATGCATTTGAAGCATCATTTCAATGGTTTTAATATGAATTGAATTAAGTCATTATGTATCAGATAGGGGCGAAAATTGTCTTCATGAAATCAGAAAGACTAATTCAATCATCATTGCATAATCAAGACTGTTTGAATGATCACCAAACTAATAAAAAGATAACATGTAATTCACCTGGGTAAATACCTGAAGTTTATTATATAAGGTGAATAAATAATATTGCCCCTGTTTTGACTGATAAATTCAATAAAGTTTAATTTCATCAGCTTCGACCAGGGCTTATACTAATCATTAAAAATTTACAATCAATAACAAAAAAGTCGAATATTCATTAAGTTTGGCAATGAATAATTCAGACATCCAAGGAAGTGAACTATCATCTTAGTTACAATCATAAATTATTATTGTTATCATCATGATTTTCATTTGCCACTAAATATAATATATACCTAACACGGTATCAATATATCGAACTATATTGAATAAATTAACATTTAAATGTAATAAAAGCACTCGAATATTTTAAAATAGACAGAAAACACGTTACACGTGAATACGACAACGCAAAGGCTACAAAACTAAATTCCTATAAAATAAATTTAGACCAGCAAAACACTGCCCTTATAAAATTAGGATAACCTAACGCACAAAAAAATGACATTTAGAAAAATAAACCCTTCATCCGACCTACAATCCACTCCTGCAAATCAGTAGTCACAACGGAAGATGGAACCGAAAGATCTCATATTTATACATATGCAAAGACTATAAATATGCTCTAATTTAATGCTTAAGTAAAAATCTATTGCACTATTTATTTTAAAATAATTAGCAAAATTTAATGTATTTATTTTTGTTTTTAAAATTATTAATATTTAAAAAATTGTAACGGGACTGTTCCATTTTTGCCTTTTGCCGCGATATAGAACCGCTCCGGATGGTGGTAAGTGCTAACTTCGGCTTAGTCTTTAAGTAATCAAGTAATCATACTAATCATACTGAAAACAATTTACCTAGCTCAACTTGTAATTTTGTATTGTAATTTAGAAAAAAAATTATATAGCGTAGCGCTTTAAAGAAATCTATATAATTATTATTTCATACTTTTTATTTTTTTTATAATAGTTTATAGTCTTTTACATCAAGTGTTTTAAGACTGTAAACGGCTGTGTCAGAAGCACCTAAGTACTTCCAGTCGTGGATCATAATTTGATCCTTTTAACTTTTCCCTCCTCCTTTCTCCAGGCTTGGGACTGGCTCGCAAAAGCAAGGCGGAGTTTTTATTTTTTTTTATTTATTAAATGTTTTTATTTAACTTCACTTTTTCTCTGTTTGTTTGTTTGACTGTGGTGATCAAATCTTAGAAACGAAAATTCACCCACTTTTCGACTACATAAAGCTCTAAAACTTCCAGGAAAACTTTATTATAGATGACAATACATGAATTCAATGTTTCCGACAAGAATTAAACCTTAAATAAATTAAAATTAATCAAATCAAATTAATTCCTGCCATCTAGCTACTGTAATAAGTTGTTCATGTATAAATCGCCAGAGGTCCAAAATAATTAAACAGTACGGATGTTTATTTATAAGTCGCCAGAGGTCCAAAATATTTAACAAGATTGAGCGTAACGGTTGTCTTAGATTCAAAAATACATTTATACATTTGAAAATACGGTTTCTTTTGTAACATAATTGTCTTTTTAAATTTTTTACTTAGCAAATTATGTATGCAGATATGCTTATATATATATATATATATATATATATATGTGTGTGTGTGTGTGTGTGTGTGTTTGTGTGTGTATGTGTTTGTGTGTAAAACGGTTGTTTTAGATTCAAAAATTTTAGTTTGTTGACTCAGATAAAGAGGCAAATAAAAGCTTTTTTTAAATTTATTTTTTATCTTTACTTGTTTATTGAAAGAAAATCGAGCACTTTAGGCTGGTTGGACCGCGCCTAGACCCAGAAGTGGCTACTTTATCCATTCCTATAAAACAGGGACCTTTTGCAGCAAGCATGGAAGAAGGGTTTTTTTTAATTTTTCTTTAATCATAAATTTTTACAAAAACGCAAAAACCATGATAACAATGGTATAAAAAAATATTAAACTATTTTTTTCATTGCGCTATTAATATTTCTAAGCTTCACCAAAACACAGAACATATTAGTAATAAATTATATATGTCTTGCACTTAAAAATATATCTGCATAAAATAGTTCTTGATCGCATGTTTGCGTAAATTATGAAAGTCGTAATATGACAAATAATTGAAATTTAACGATGAGTGTTCAGTAAAATTCATGCTTTTAAAGACAGCAATCACACCCTGCGGCACCAAATGAATGTCTTCCTGGACAAGGATAAGGTTTTGCCATGTACCAGTAATTAGGTATTTTGTAATAATCGAGTTGAGAGCCAGGTATTGGTAAAATACACTGCTGGTAACCAGGATAACAGTGCTGGCAACTCGGAGGTATGGGAGGGTTTACCGACACCGTTGGAATCTCTTGGGAACTGGACATTCCTGGCTCACAAGAAATCTGATTAACAGTGGACACTCGACAAGGTTGCATAATTATTGGAGGTTGCACGGATTCCCGAATAGTGACCCACTTAGGGAGAAAACTGGCTTCGTATTCGCTCAAATTCAATGCTTCTCGTGGAACCCACTTGTTGGGAGATATCGAGCTCGATACGGAATTTGCAGATATGGGCATGGCAGAATACGCAGGAAGAAAAACTTCTGTTGCTGATTCCTGAAAACATCACACAAACAGATAACTTTGTTTCTATACATAAAAAAAACAACAAATAAAATATTTACGTCGTAAGTGCTGCTTGGGGTTGGAGCGAACATTTCGTGTACGAAGTCACAGCCACGATTCAAGTAACAATTCTCCGAGCAGTTGTTTGTGTTGTTACCGGACGAAATGCACGCAGCCCTGTGATTCACTGGAGGACATACAAAAGTCAGTGGCTCACAGAAATTACAAACCGCTTCAAAAGGAGACGAAGGCGAACGGATGGAGATGGGTGTTCTTATCTCTAAAACTTTGTTTCCGCTGTCTCTATCAGTAACTAGAGAAGTTATCTCGAAACTGTTTGTGCCCAACTGCTTGACATAAGTTTTTACTTTATTTTTATTCACTTCAATTTGTAAATCAGAAATTTGCAACGGGGAGGTACCCCGATCCGAAACTCGAGGGTAAAAATCTGAAGTGTTGATGACAGTGCTGGATGATATTTTGTAAGCTCCTTGACAATGTACTACGTCTTTTTCTGCTACTGAACAATGGTTAACGTTACATGTATTGTTCAGAGGTTGTGGCTGGTCCTCGCTCTTATGCCAGTTTAAGTCTTTTTGGGTGCGTTGAGAAATATCTGTTTCTATCTGATGAGATTGTTTCAGATCGTAAGCATGTATGTCACAAACATTTGTTAGAGTATGATGAACATCACTCTGGGATGGGCTTAGAAAATTGTCTTTTGTTGATTTGTTCAAGTCAATGTCACTGTCAACTGACGATATATCGAGAGTCTTTTTCTTGTTATTTATTAGTGGAAACCTGAAAGAATTTCCAACTTTAGAGCTGCAGACTGGAAACGCTTCTGGCACTTTATCGTTAACAATATTTGACTGAGGACGAAAGAATTTGATTCGCTCAGGAAGTTCTGAAAACTGAGCTGAATTGCCAGATATCAGTTTTACAGGATGATGAGATTCAAACCTGTTTCGATAGTCGAAATCTTGTTGGGACGATTTCAAGTCAGTTTCAATCTGGATTAATAGGTAAGAACGTTGTTTCCCTAAATTTTAAATTCATCAAACATTTAATACGAGTAAAAAATTGACAGTTTGTTTGAAATGTTTTTTGTTAATCTGGTTGACATTTGTTTTGTTGAATTGTTAATAATAAATAAGTTGATGTATGGTTAGCAAAATAAGTATAAAATATGTTGAATAGATTTCAAAAAAAATATTATTTGTTATATTAGATTATAGTCCTTACACCAAGCGTTTTAAGATTCAAATGGCAATGTGTTGATAATACTGGAGTACTTCCTGTCGCGGAGAATCATGATTTGACCCTTTTTTCTTTCCCCCTCCTTTATCCAGGCTTGAAACTGGCTCGCAATTAACGAGTCGAAGTTAAACAAAAACATTATATTCGAGGCCAACAATTGGCTATTGCATTTTAATTCGCTGTATTAATGTTATCTCATAATTTGTCATAAACGACTGACTGAACAAGTCTACCGGTACTCTTGAGTGTAATCGTAATTATAAAGAAAACCATTCTAACCATAACCATAAACCTTAAAATTAAATCAACCGTTCACCGGGCCTAACCACGCTCTAGCACTCAACACCCTCAGCCTGCATGGAAAATCTTACAGATCTAATAAATTAAACTTAATAATTGAGACTAGAATTATTAATATAAAAATCTTAAATTTAGAAAAATATACAGTGTAATAATTATAATATAAATAATAGGTTAGCGACCAGAGACGACCAGATCCAGGGCCGTAACCAGGAATTTGGAAGTGGGGGCCCAAGAACTTTTTGGGGGGGCACTGTATAAATTTTTTTTTACATAAGTTGCGCGTGCCAGTGATTTGACCCTCAAAATGAGCTTTACGCAAAAAAACAGGTTCAGCGATTAAAATTTGAATCTTATTCTACCATATTAATTTGAATTTGAAAATATTCTGAATCAACATGAGAACTTCCTAAGGCATGTAACGAAGACGCAAACAAACAACAAAGAAATTTATGTTAATGTGTAGTAGAGTGTTCTTGCATGCGGTCACTCCATCCGGTCACTGTGGTAAGTCTCTTCTATTAGCATCTCTCTTTTCCTCTTTCTGTGAGCTGTGATATTCTCTAGCCATTAACTTATTTACTATTATTTAGCATATCTCATTCCTTCTCAACGTGAGCTGCCTATTCTGCTAGGCTCCTAAGTTCTTTAACAGTACTCTCTCCCTCTACATGTTAGTAGCCTAGCCTCTTTACAGTCTCTCTTTCATTCTCTACTGGACAGCTTATTTTGCTGGTTCTTTAACTTTTCAGCATCTCTCTTTTTCTTGCCCTCTCAGTAGCTTTTTCTCTTGTATTATTATTAGAGAAATTGTGCGGTTTTATATTAACTGGACAGCAATACAAAAAACTGGGGGGCCTGAATGAGATGGGGAGCCGGACCAAACCTGGGGAGGCCTGAACAAAACTGGGGAGGCCTGGGTCCCCCCGGCCCCATAGCTGGTTACGGCCCTGACCAGATCGGTAGATAAGTAAATTGAAAACAACAAAAATTACTGAATAACAGATCTCCATAATTGAATAAAGTTATTTCTGCTATCAATTTTGCATTTTTTAAAAAGAAACGATGGTAAAGATGTTAACGAGTTTAAAATACAAAAATCCGCGCGATGTTAAGCAGAAAACAAATAATCAAATATGATGACATGATTAAAAAAGGATTAATATTAGAAATTTTTAGAGCACAACAAACTTAAAGCTATCACTCTTTATAAAATGTATGGGGTATCATTGTTTTAGTGTTGAATAATAAAGTGTACAAATCAAAATTTATGATAGAGGCATTTAGCTACTTTTTCAACAATTAATTTTAGTAATGAAGTTTTCTTTACTGTGCAGCGCAGTGCTCATTTAAGATCATCTGCATTGTTAGGTACAGTTCACTAGCGTTTGCCCAACTGTTTCTAAAAAACGTTTGCAGGACAAATTGGGCCCCTTTCTAATAAGAAAAAATTACAATATCAAAAAATGTCTACTCTCAGTCGCTATAATATTGTTACGAAGTTCCCAATTGTATCCTACGGGTTTTTTAGAATAGACTTTATAATTTATCGAAAGTAATAATTAATAAAATGAAGAATTAATTTTCTCTTTTCTATTTTTTTTTGTCTGCTAATTAATCTAATGATGTTTGATAACAGGAAATTATATGACTACCCCTCCTTAATTCTGTTCATCCCGAACAGCTTGGTCTCCTCCGAACCACTCGACAAGGTTATAAATACAAAAAACCTTCATTTTACTCCTAACTTTGACCGCATCTTGCGAACAACATGGTCAACTATTTTATCTGTAATCTGTATCATACAGTCCAGTCGTCCAGTGGCGTATCGAAGTAGCGAGATTATCTGGCGCCCGGGGGCAAGGTATAAAAAATGCGCTCCCATCTTCCACTGTTATCTCAACTGGACGACTAAAACCGAGGAAACCGAAGGCGCCCGAATCATATCTGAGGCTCGGTGAGCCCCTTCTCCAAGAAAATTTTGGAAATCACTTATCACTTGTGTGAAATAGGGCAAACATACAATTTTTTAGTTTTACATGTTCAAAAATGACTAAACTTTGGAGAAATTGTTGTCTTTTTTTTGCTTTTTGGCGTCCCAAAGCCTGGAGCCCGGGGGCAAATGCCCTTCTCTGACACAGTCCCTTCCAGTCTTGCTGTATAATCCACACCAATAGACGCTATACAATCTTTTAAAAGTTTGTTAAGCCTTTATTTATATCAAACTCGTATTTTTCTGGGTCAAAACCATTGCTCTACAATGCCGTCTGGAGGCGGTCTACAAGCTCGGACTCTTTTCCATTACTGTTCAGCCCCATTTTCTTAGCTCCCGTCTCAACTCAGCAACGAAAAGTTCTTCCAATACTTTCAAAACCGTTTTTTTTTTCAGATCATAATTCTGACACCAAATATTGTATTTCTTTTGATTGTAAAATGCTCAGATAATTCACTAGTTGAGTTGGAAGACTATATAGGCTGCCTTTTCTAGATTTACTTAACCTCTAGAGCTTCTATTGGTCATTTAAATCTTTCATATTGTCGTCAAAAGTTTCGATTTGCTAATTAAGTTTCGTAGGGTTTGTACCTACTATATTTGGTCTGAATATTATTGCTCCTCTAAGTCTTCTGTTCGGTGAACATAGTCAGCGGTCTACAGAAAAAAATTATGATTATTTGTATATCAATGTTTTTTAATTGAGACTTGGGTAAGGCTAGTGGCTATGCTAGTGGCAGTACTTTTTATTTTATTAATTTGAACGCACATCTCCACCCTTGCTTTTTTGTTTATAAATAGATAATAAAAATAAATACAAAATAAATACAGCTTTGCCTTTGGACGCCTTTGGTGGTAAAAGCATGATTTTCTCTTTCCAGGAGAACTAGTGTATTGTAAACAGTGTTAATTAATAATTGTTTAAAGTAAAACTGTAAAAGTAAATTTATAGTACAAAATAATGGCTAGTTAGAGTTAGTATATGTAGGACAATGTAGGTAGGGTAGGTAGGGTAGCATAAAATAAATAAACTATAATATTCTATAATTGAAGAAATAAAGGTCTATAATATAAATATAAGGTTATAAATTCTAAATAATTATAACTATATATATTATAATATATGTATTCTATTCTAGCATAAGTATAAATAAAAAGTATGAACGAATAAGAGTATAAAGTATAAGCCGAGCCACTATAAGCCGATATGCCATAAATTAGCAATAAAAAATTCAAGAGAAACATGGGTCCAATTTTAGTCTCTATCATTGTGCCAGTTTATAATGCTGCTAAGTATCTTGATAAGTGTTTTAATTCAATATTAAATCAGGACTTCACAGGATCTTTGCAGGTAATTTGAAAAATTACAAATTTTCATCACATATAAACCCTCAGTTTTAAGTTTATTCTAAAATGCTAGAGTAAGTTTGTCAATTAAAGGATTTATTATGCAAACTTTGTTTTGTGGGTTTATTTTTTTATGGTAAGTCTGCATTACATATTTTTTTATTAAAATTAATGCAAACATCATGATAGACTCTGATAGAGTAGTGCCCAAAAAAGCATCTGAAGAGATGAATCTCGCGTGAGATTTGTATGTCATAGTGTAATTTTTCAAGTTTATTTATAGTCTGCACCCTATTTAAAGTTTTAAACTGTGCTACTTTCCTAGATTTGTGATTTTGTCATCATGTGTTAATGTAGTGTGATTGACATATGTTGCATTATCAACTGTTTAATAATAATGTTAATAATAATAATAGTTTTTTCACTCATTATTCTTCAAAACTTTGCTTTCAATCAAATTAATTTTTTTCCAGATCAGTGTTTATAACGACAGCAGTACGGACGAAAGTAAAGCCATACTGGAAAATTGGCATGAAAGATTTTCAGAAAAGAAAATAGATTTTGTTTTAAACCATGGACTTCTTTTAAGTCAGCCCAAAGGAGCTGGATATGCCAAAAATCAAGCCATTTACAATAGCTCTGGACGGTACATTCATTTTATCATATAATTGTTTTTTCAAGACTAGCGGGTTGCCCGGGGTTTTTAGAGGTTTTTCTATAGTTTTTCTCTCCCGTTTCCTTCCGCGCTTGCTCTTACGCTCCCAGTCGCTTTTTCTTTCCCGCTTGCTCTCTCGTTTCCTGTCACTTTCTCGCTTCCGCTTGCTCTCCTGTTCTCAGTAGCTTTACCTTTCTCGCTTGCTCTTTCGCTCACGGTCGCTTTTCCGCTCCCGCTCATTCTCCAGTTCCTGTTTCTGCTTGCTTTCCCGCTCCGCTCATTTTGTGACCGATTTCAATTTTTGATCACAAAAACTTTTTCCCATTGACTCTCAAGGTTGTGTAAAAATTTCATTACGATCCTATAAATGGTGTAGCAATGCATAAAAGACATACATACATAACTCTATTTTATATATATAGATTTCTGAAAAAAAAGGTTTTTAATGGTTCGCTTGTTTAAATTTTCTTATGTTGGTATTTGCTAGGAATGTTTGAAAATGCTGATTAAATTTTTTCTAATGAGTAATTCAGTAATTTGATTGTAGGTATTTATGTTTCTTGGATGCAGACGATTGGATGGACCAGACAAGAGTTAGCATTCAGTATGATGCAGCCATTCAGAATCCGAATGCTATAATTGGATCGAGATTTCTAAGAGATCCTCCAGATTCGACTGTTAGGTACACCCGTTGGAGCAATTCTCTTGATGCACCTGAACAACTTTATCATCAAGCATATACTTCACACGGACCGACGATTATAATGCCGACCTGGTTTTGTTCGAGGTGTTTTTGTCTCTTTCAATTTTAAATCTGTTGCAAGTGATCATAAAATAATTCTGTGGCTGAAGAAGATTTCACTTTCATTTAAATGGTTCAGTGAAACAGAACATTACATGATTGCACTTTTAAAAATTGATGTAATCTCAACAATATTTCTTAACTTGCATTGAGTATTAAACCATCTCAAGATTGAAAATGTCAATCAATATCAATTATTGCCGTAAACATATTTCTTTTCTTTTTAGTAATAAAAACATTATAACCTAATCCTAACCATTCTCTAATATATAACCTTATTAATCTCTCTTTGTCACTTGCCTCGCTTTTGCAAGCTAGTCTCACGTCGGGACAAAAGAAGAGGGAGAGTGAAAATGGATCAAATTATGATCCACACAACAGGAAGTAGTACTTTGGCATTTCCTACATATAAACTTTTTTTTTTTAAATCTATCTCTCAGTCTTAAAACACCTGATGTAAAGGACTATAAATTATTATAAAAAAAATCTATCTCTGTCTTGAAGAAATTCTGCTAAGGTCTATAAACTATTTTTGTCTATATTAACAATATTTTCTGCTGCCAATGAAATAAATTTTTGGGACTAGCAGAATATTCAGCTGCAAAAGCAATTTATGACCACCTGGGAGGACTAAATATTCAACTGCAAAAAATCAATTTTTTGAACATGTGAAAGATAAACTGATAATAAAATGATGAAATAATAATTGCGTGATATATAAAATGATTTATAATACAACTTCTATTTAATTAGATTTTTAATTTGTTTATTTTTCAGAGAAATATTCGACAAAGTAGGAGGATTTGATGAATCTGGAAAAGGTACACCCGAGGATTTGATATTCTTCTATAAACATCTGTCAGTCGGAGGGAAGCTGCACAGGTGTGCAGAAACACTCGTTTGTTACAGGTATCATCCTGGTTCTGCTACGTTCTCCGTCTCCGAATCAGTCATTTGGAAGTTAAGGGTTGAGTTTCTTGAAGAAAAGATTTTATCCAATTGGAAGTTTTTTTCTATTTGGAATGCAGGAAAGCAGGGTAGAAAATTGTATAGGAGTTTGAGTGCTGAAAACAAAAAGAAAGTGTTAGCATTTTGCGATGTAGATGAGAAGAAAATAAAAAAAGAATTTTACATCTACGAAGAGTCCAAAGAGATTCAAAAACCCAAAGTTCCCATAATTCACTTCAGAAACGTTGTACCTCCTGTTGTCATCTGCGTTAAGATGGATCTTACTGGTGGCGACTTTGAGAATAATTTGAAATCCTTAGATATTGTTGAGGGTACCGATTGGATACATTTCAATTAAATAGTTTTTTTTTAGTACTACAGATTATTTTTTGGAAAAAATGACAGTTTCTTATTTCACCTTCTGTTAAACTACTGAGTATTCTCTTGACAATAATTTTGTTTTATTACTATGTATCTCAAATTATGAAAGCATTATTTTAAGATACGTCGCATATTTCGCTCCTCTCTGTTAAACAGGTCCTCTAACACAAATTCCATCTACTTTATCCATTTCACTAACATCTTCAGATGCAGCTGGGTCAAGGAACATTACTGATTTGTAGAGAGTATATATGTTGGTAGGCTTCTTTTCCTCAACAATTACGTTATTTTGTATAAATAAATAAATTGAATAAAAAATTGTCACCAGGCTTGGGAACCTCTGGACTCTACAGAAGACGCTTTGGTATCTATGACAAATAAATAAAAAATAACTTTAGGTAATTCCAAAAATTATTAATTTCCTAGTCCATTCTTTTTTCTATCAAAAAATATTATTTGCTCTTAATTTGATTCCATAGCCCAGCATGGCTCTGTTAAAGACGTTTTGGTATTTATGGCAAATTAGTAAATCTATATATATAAAAATGAATATTTGTATATATGTATGTATATAGGTATGTTATTTATGCATTGCTACACCATTCATCCGATCGTAATCAAATTTTCACACAACCTTGAGAGTCAAGGGGAATCAAATATAAAAATTTTTTTTTTGAAATCCGTCACAAAATGAGCGGAGCGGAGCGGGTGAGCGAGCGGGAACTATATATATATGTATGTGCGTATGTATGTGTGTATGTATGTGTATGTGCATGTATGTGTGTCTGTGTGTGTGTTTATGTATGTATGTATGTGTTTTTTACAATATTTTGGCACTAAAAGTATGTATGTGTGTATGTATCTATGCATGTATGTATGTATCTATGCATGTATGTATGTATCTATGCATGTATGTATGTATGTATGTATGTATGTATGTATGTATGTATGTGTGTGTATGAATGTATGTATGTATGTATGTATGTAGAATCGGATCTAGGGGGAACTGAGAGCGAAAAAATGAGCGGGAAAGCGACAGGGAACGGATAACGACCGGGAGCGGGAGCGGGAAGGAAACGGGAGCGAAAAAGAAACGCGTTAGGTAAACCTCTAACAACGCCGGGTGCCCCGCTAGTTACTATATAAATAAGTAGTTAACACAAAAATTAAATAAATTAATTCAATATATGTTCATCGTAATGTAAAAACATCCGTCATTGGCATGGCAAGGTTAACACAAGTAGTTAACCCGAAAATTAATTCAATATATGTTCATCGTAATGTAAAAAGTAAAAACATCCGTCCTTGGCATGGCAAACCACTATTATAGTATACGAGGGTATTTATTAGGTATTTGTTGATTATTTAACCTACATAAGTTTGACGGAATGTGCCGACAGTTTAATCACGTCACAAACTTTTTTTCTAACAAGGACGTCAGGACCTGAATTTCTGTTGATTAAATTTCGTATGTCCCTGTAGACACGACTACCCCCTCTCGGTCCTCGACATTATTTCTGGAAAAAAATGCGTTATACGACTGTTAAACAATAGCTGTCACGTAATATAATAACAAGTTTTATTCTATAACTAGCTGGGTTACCCGGCGTTGCCCGGGGATTTTAAAGGCTTTTTATCGTTTTCTCTCTGGCTCCCGTTTCCTTAACCGCTTGCTTTCCCGTTCCCGGTCGCTTTCTCACTCCTGGTCGCATTTCTGCTCACGGTCGCTTTTCCGGCCCCTTTTACTTTTCCCGATCCCGGTTGCTTTTACGCTTTACCGCTCCAGCTTGCTCTTCTTTTCGCTCTTCCGTTCCTCCATTAAATTTTAGAGCCTTCCCAATGTGGCTTAGATGGGCTGTAGCGGAATGCTGTGCACAGTCATCTCGTTAACACTTTGTTGTTTGGTTTGCTCGTTTAGTTACGTCTGAACTTCCTCAATTTTAATTAGTGTTCTTTAATGTATTGGTTCCACTCTGCAAGTGTGATCTTCTGCAAAGGCTTATTATGATTGACTAAAGCTGAAAAAAAGGATTTATTAGTTAACGGCTGCAATAATGTTAAAATCCGCTCATATATCTCAACAGGTTATATTTATTTTAAATACTTGTAAGATTATAAATGCTTACAATAGATTTATCACACACTGTTCAACAGCTGCTTTTCGAAAAATCGCTAGTCTTAGTTTTTGAGTTGTTCTTAGTTTTTAAGTGTCATGTCTACAGAAAGCATATAACGCTACATGTGGCATGTTAATAAATGTTGACCCGTGGCTTTGAAAAATGTGATATAAAACACAGATTGAAATAAAACATGAAGTAATAATAATATTAAAAACTTTCAAAGCATTAACTTAATGAATTTTCCGAGAGTTTTCTGAGATCATCAATTTGGAACAATCGAAGAGTACCACTTTTATTTAGCAAATGATGCAATTATAAATTGAACAAAACAGCAGCAGATTGATAGGCTGGATTGAGAACTTTGTTCATGATTTTGTTGAAAAACAAAAATACTGCACTTGCTTTCATTTCTTTCAAATTTCATGCACCTCATATATCAGTGAAACTTTTACAATAAATTGGTGTTGCATGTAAGATTTTCTTTAAAATGTAATTTTCTAATTTCCTCTGAAAAGTAAAAAAAAAATAAGACCGATAAATTAATTCATAATCTTATAGTCATAACTACTCGTCAATAATAATGGTTGTAATGCCATCACATAAAAAATACTTACCTGCCCAAAAAAATTTCTCATTTACCGATAGGCTGATAGCAAGCTCGTCAGTTTAGGAAACCATGATGAACAATATTAGATAAGGAGCAATTGAAGTCAGAAGCCTTGAAGGATAAATATGAACAATGAATTTAAATTTATTTTTCCAATCTGCAACTCCTTTTTGTAAAACACAAAATGTTAGAGCATAATGATAATCTTATAATAATTAATAATATAACGTAATTAAACACGTGCAATGCAACAAACGAAAGAAATTGAAAGATACACAGTAAATCATGATTTTAAAAACTAAAAACAAATTACCAAAGCTTTGCCACTTACGTTTGAATGGGAGATATGAACAATGAATTTCTAATTTAATTTTAATTTGTTAAGTCTGGAACTCTATTTGTGAAGCACAAAATATCTCTAAATAGAAGAAATTCCACCTGCAATTTATTGATTAGTCCTGAAAACCGAAGTTATCTAGATTTAAAAGATAAGTTGCTAAAATCAAATATAAAGTTTACCGATAGCAGAGCTGTCGTATCGGAGGTTCGAAAGAGAATGAGAATCAAAACAAAGGTATCCGGCGGCACCATAGATATCTATGGGCGGCACTAAACAACACACATATTTATTTAATTTAATATTTATATTTAAAACCTTTAAAACTTGAGAAAAAAAATTAAAAATATTTTGTATAATTTAACTATTAATTAATTTATTTTTATTTTGTAGAAAAAAATTTACTCCAACTTACTACCGCTGACCAAAACGTTTTTTGTCCATAAAACATCAACGGATAAACCAATTTATTTAAAATTTTACAGAAACCACCGCTTGAATAAGTTCAATAAGTGTGCCAAATTTCAATTAAATCTGTTCAGCCGTTTACATTTTATTTCCGAACAAACAAACAAACAAACAAACAAACAAACAAACATTTCATTTTTATATATAAGATTGTATAATTGAGTTGAATACGAGTAAAAAAAAGTGGTCATTTAGTACAGCTCTCCCCTATATCAGTAAAGAGCCCCACTAATGTTTTCGGGGAGCTGCTTACCTCCCGCCACTGCAAACTCCTTTTTCTTGACCGATTGCGCCAATGGAATTTGTGCAAATTCGGTGATTTTTTTATTGAGAGGGAGGGTGATTAAAAAACTCGTTAGCTTAATCACCGTCGTATGTAGGTAGCACAGCACGATCCTATCCACGATTATAAGACTGATGAGTGCTATTCCAGCCGAATAGGCTTTCCATATAGAGAATACGAGAAAACAAGGTGACAGGCTAATAAAGAAGTTATTAGGGAACTATGCCTTCCACAAAGGAATAGAAAAATGTGTTTGTAAGTTTTTGTGTGTGCGTCCTTTGTGCATTGGTATACCACTCATCCAATCGTAATGAAATTTTCCCATAAAATTGAAAGTCGATAGAGGAAAGTTTCTGTGAAAAAATGAGATCAGTCAAAGGGGAGGCCCACGGGGCTCTTTATCTGTTCCCCATAGCTCTCCCGCTCCCGCTCGCGGTCTCTTTCCTACTCATGCTGGCCCTCCCTTTCCCGCTCACTCTTTCGCTTTCGGTCGTTTTTCCGTTCCCACTTGCTTTTTCGTTCCCGTTTCTGCTCGCTCTCCCGCTCCCATTCCGCTCATTTTGTGACCGTTTTCAATTAGTTCACAAAAACCTTCCTCTATTGATTCTCAAGGTTGTGGGAAAATTTCATTATGGTCGGATGAATGGTGTAGCCATTGCCATAGATATCTAAAAATCACTGATTAACTGTTTAAAAAAAATAGACAATTTTCCTGTAGGAGCTAGACTTGTTTCGGAGGAAGCAGCCAGCTAGCTTGCCGCCTATAAACTCTTCGCCTGATATTAAATGAAAGTGAAACCGAAAACAGCAAAGGAATTTTCAGACATCACTCAGTTTCTGATTGGACAGTAACAATTTTGTTGTTTACCAATACAAAATTTACAATAATACGTAATGGCTATAATTAGTAAATCCTGTTCTATTTATATAGACAGAACATAGATATAGTATGAGTCTAATTATGAACTAGAGTTATGTATAAATTAGACTTTACTTAAAAGAGAAACCGGAGAAAAACCACTGGTAGCAGTGTTGCTGGGCTATTGCATCATCTTTTCTACACAGGGATATTGCATCATCTCTTCTGCACAGGGATCTTGCGTCATCTTCCCTACTGTAAGGTTTATAAGGTAAGAATAATTTTTTAGCCAATAATTTTATTATTGTTTCGAGTTCTTATTAATAAATACTTCATAAATATTAACTTGAATTTGTTTGTTTACACTGATACACAACATACACACTTAACGCCGAACGACACTCCACACTGACGGCGAAAACACGTTTTTTGCTGAATAAGATATTAGCGATCGGCATTATTGTTTTTGTTTAAGATGAAGCTGTTTGTATTCAAAGAAGACTTAGATTCGTGCAAAGTCTATTTGGCTTCTCTGTTGAGTAAATCGCACGTGGATGTTTCCTATCCTGGTGAGTGATTTTGTTATTACTATTAGTTATTTTCTAATTAATTTTGTTCAAAAGTGTGTTTCAGACTGTATTTAAGGCATTTTAAGGTAAAGTTCTAGTACTGGAGTGAAGCTAGCAGGCGTTCGTAGTATGGGATAACGTGTATGTAAATGTATGTGTGAAGCTAGCAAGCGTTCAATTTAATTTCAAAATATTAAAAAAAAAAGTATCGTTATTAGTAAAACAACTAAAAATAAATTATATTATCAAAAAATTATTGTCGCAACATCAAGAGATTTTTTTAAAACGAATTTTTCTAATATTCTAAATGTAAACAAAATCATCAGGTTTATGGCGTTTGGTAAAAGCCTTATATCTTTCATAGTAATTAAATTTTTGTATTGATTAAGGTTTTATTTTGAAGATATTATGTGTCTATATAAATATATATAAAATTTATTTCGGTAAAACCGTAGAATCCGGGGTATAAACAAATTCTAAAAAATGTTTCGGCGTAAGCTCCGCCCCGTAATTTCTATGCTCCGCCTCTAGGATGGGATGTGCCTGATCGACTTAAAAATATATAAAAATATATTTATTTTTTTAAAAATATTATCTAGTTTAATAATTATCAAAAATAATTTAAAATATTGCTTAAATATAAATTGTTTGGGATGTGCTTTGATGCGAGAAGCGAAGCGTATTTACCAGACCGCAAGACCATTAAGCTGATTAGAACAATTACCACTTGTCTTCGCGAATTATTCATGTTCACAAAACAAAGAAAGCATCTATAAAGGACTGAAAATTAAAACTTGATAATTGTTTTTTATCTGGGCGTGTTATTAAAAGGCTCTGAAGCCGATTAAAGCAGTATTAGATGATAAGTATGCTCTCTTAGATGGTTAAAAAATACATTTGACTTCTTTTTGTGACTGACTACAACTTATCCCATATTATTAAACAGTTGATAACGCAACATATGTCAAATTAGTACATTAAGTAATAATGACGAGATCGCAGTTGTGGATTTTAGGGTTTGTCTCATAATAAAAGGCTCAGTAGTAGATGAGAAGACTGCAAAGCTGTCGTTACACTTTAATGATTGAAATTAAAAAATATACAGTCACTTTATTTTTTTATCAACCATCACCATAAATTCATCTTAGCCAATCACATTACCGGCTTTAGTTGCCGGTCAGCTAATTTTCAGTCATTTATAGATGCTTTCTTTTCCAAGTGGCAATTTGTTCTAATCAACTTAATGGCCTGGTAACAGACTAGCGAATACGCGTTGCATCTCGCATCAACTGCTAATTTTCCGTCATTTATAGATTCTTCCTTTGTCTTGTGAACATGAAGAATTTGCTAAAACAAGTCGCAATTGTTCTTATCAATGGTCATGATAAAGAACAGATAATGCGCTACGCATCTCGCATAACAACAATTTACTACATTACTTTCAATTTTAATATTTATATTTTAATATTATTTGTTAAATAAAGTTATTGGTTATTTTGTCTGTTCTAAACATTAACACACTGGCTTTCCATTAAATCGTATAAAAAGCCGCAACACTAGCTGTCAATCATTCTATTTAGACCTGTCAATCAAAATAGCGGCCATACTTGTTTTTGTTTGTACCCCGGATTCTACGGTTTTACCATTTATTTCATTAATCCATGACAAACTGGTAGAAAAACTCTCACGAAATTGACTGATATTTCGTTTCAGGGGTACACCAAAACGTATATATCTCTGATTATTTTCAAAAATTGATAGCAACAAATATAGCATTTTAAAGATGATATGGGCTTCTATATCATATATAAAATCCATTACATCAACCCATCCCAAATGTTGACCAGACATTAACAAAAATGACTGATATTTCTCGAATCGATTAATATTTCTCTAATATCAGCGTCTACGACTCATGTATGGTGAAGCGTTAAAACTCAAATATCTCTGCTTATTTTCAAAAGTTGATGACAATCATGGTGTCATTTTAAAGATAATATGTTGATGTATAACATATATAAAATTCATACAATCAACCCATCACAAAAAGGTTAGCAGGCGTTGACAAAATCGATTAATATTTCTCTAATATCAGCCGTCTACGACTCATGTATGGTGAAGCGTTAAAAATCAAATATCTCTGCTTATTTTCAAAAGTTGATGACAATCATGGTGTCATTTTTAAGATAATATGTTGATGTATAACATATATAAAATTCATACAATCAACCCATCACAAAAAGGTTAGCAGGCGTTGACAAAATCGATTAATATTTCTCTAATATCAGCCGTCTACGACTCATGTATGGTGAAGCGTTAAAAATCAAATATCTCTGCTTATTTTCAAAAGTTGATGACAATCATGGTGTCATTTTTAAGATAATATGTTGATGTATAACATATATAAAACTCGTACAATCAACCCATCACAAAAAGGTTAGCAGGCGTTGACAAAATCGATTAATATTTCTCTAATATCAGCCGTCTACGACTCATGTATGGTGAAGCTTTAAAAATCAAATATCTCTGCTTATTTTCAAAAGTTGATGACAATCATGGTGTCATTTTTAAGATAATATGTTGATGTATAACATATATAAAAGTCGTACAATCAACCCATCACAAAAAGGTTAGCAGGCGTTGACAAAATCGATTAATATTTCTCTAATATCAGCAGTCTACGACTCATGTATGGTGAAGCGTTAAAACTCAAAAAGTAGTTGCTGCCATGCAACCGATTACGCGCATACCGGTAGTTCAGTTACTTTCTAAACTACATTGAAAAAAAATCACTTTTAAACTCTAAATTCAATGCTGAAAAAAGTAATTTAACCTTACGTTTTTTTGCACACTTTTTTAGCATTCTTCATAATATGGCTTAAGCAACGATGTACTATAGGAGTGTTCAGATCATCATCGGTTGCTTCTCCTGAAACAATCCTATAGTAAATTTGCAGAAGCACCTCGGGGCTAGCCCCACAGAAAACTTCACAGAGCGCCCGAAGAATAACAATGGAGCCATCACAAATTAGAAGTCTTGGCCTTGAATTTCTCTGCCAGCCATATTTGTCGGTGTATGACTGCTTGAAATGGTCAAGGAAATTTTTTATTGAGGCGGTGTGGTGGCTGTTTGTGACAAATGTAGCAACAGGAAAAGGGGAACAAGTTTTTATTGGATTGCGCACAACCAACTCGTAGATGTAGAATGGACTTTTTCTTCTTTTTATTATGCTGCCGGTGGCATCTAGATAAATTATATCATGACGGCGAAGCTCGTGAAAAAGTCGCAAACTCGATTGCGACCACAACATCACACCAGGTGGGGAAGCTAAGATTACTTGAATACAAGCGAAATTATCAGTTTTAATTTGTTTGTTTTTCATGATAATTAAACTCTCCATCTCTAGATCATGTTCTCTTTTTGACTTGATTAATTCGCTGCTTATTTTTGGTAAAATTCGTCGTGGGTGGAGCGTTGTCTCTATTTCCCGATTCGTAGGTTCCTTCGGCGATATTCTTCAAGTCGTATAAATGTTGTTCTCGTGGAAGAATGTTCATCATTTTTTTCCCCCAAGCGTACCTTCGCATCACCACGAACAAAACATGAACGCTCCTCGCCAATTTCGTGACAGATATCTCCCCCCAAAAATACAACACATCCCTGAAGAGTATCTTCATCAAAAATTTGCACAGAAAAATTAACTGGACAGTGGCGAAACCTGCAATGGCCTTTACAGTTGAATAGCACACCTGAACGATTGGAATGTTTCACTTTAACAGTGTGCCACTTCGCAGCAAAAGAACAGTAAGGATTAGGTTTTTTAATATAAGGCCTAAAGATATCGAACCAATTGGATTTAAAAGATTTGCCTACTTGGCTGTCTCTTAATGCCTTCCACTCGCCACGATCCATGAAAAATCTATATGAACCAGCTATTTGTTTACTCCAAAAGTTTGGATATTCCTCACTCGACTTCTCGCTTTCTTCAAATGGGCCTGTTTCTACAGAATGATTCTCTGGTAAAGTCTGGGTGTCCGTTACGTTAGAAAGAGCTGAGTGTGGTTCTTCTACATTAGATTTTTCCTGACATGCATAATTCGATTCACTTGGCTGTATACATGTTTTATAAATAAACTGAGTTTTTCCTTGTGATTGGAACTCCCATCTTTTTTAATACAGCCGATAAGGTTGCATCCGATAATTTACCATAATCGTTTGTCCCTACTAAAGTAGTAAGAGCTACAATAATTTTTGTTATTGGGAAACACTTCTTCTTCTGTAAAAATAGAGAAAATGTCTTATTGAAAACAAACCACATGAATTGTTCTCCTAGAGAAATATTAATCGATTTTTTTAACGCTTCACCATACATGAGTCGTAGACGGCTGATATTAGAGAAATATTAATCGATTTTGTCAACGCCTGCTAACCTTTTTGTGATGGGTTGATTGTACGAGTTTTATATATGTTATACATCAACATATTATCTTTAAAATGACACCATGATTGTCATCAACTTTTGAAAATAAGCAGAGATATTTGAGTTTTAACGCTTCACCATACATGAGTCGTAGACTGCTGATATTAGAGAAATATTAATCGATTTTGTCAATGCCTGCTAACCTTTTTGTGATGGGTTGATTGTACGAGTTTTATATATGTTATACATCAACATATTATCTTTAAAATGACACCATGATTGTCATCAACATTTGAAAATAAGCAGAGATATTTGAGTTTTAACGCTTCACCATACATGAGTCGTAGACGGCTGATATTAGAGAAATATTAATCGATTCGAGAAATATCAGTCATTTTTGTTAATGTCTGGTCAACATTTGGGATGGGTTGATGTTATGGATTTTATATATGATATAGAAGCCCATATCATCTTTAAAATGCTATATTTGTTGCTATCAATTTTTGAAAATAATCAGAGATATATACGTTTTAGTGTACCCCTGAAACGAAATATTAGTCAATTTCGTGAGAGTTTTTCTACCAGTTTGTCATGGATTAATTAAATAAATTTTATATATGTTTATATAGACACATAATATCTTCAAAATAAAACCTTAATCAATACAAAAATTTAATTACTATGAAAGATATAAGGCTTTTACCAAACGCCATAAACCTGATGATTTTGTTTACATTTAGAATATTAGAAAAATTCGTTTTAAAAAAAATCTGTTGATGTTGCGACAATAATTTTTTGATGATATAATTTATTTTTAGTTGTTTTATTAATACCGATACTTTTTTTTTTAATATTTTGAAATTAAATTGAACGCCTGCTAGCTTCACACATACATTTACATACACGTTATCCCATACTACGAACGCCTGCTAGCTTCACTCCAGTAGTTCTAGTATAGCGTCATCGGCCGATTTCGGTGAAAAATGACCGGTTTTTAACGTAAATGATATTTAAAACAAAACTAAAGACCAATTATAAATTATAACATAAATAGGTAATCCTGCAGTATAGCGTCCTGGACCGATTTCGATGAAAAATGGCCGGTTTTTTAACGTAAATGATATTTAAAACATAAATAAGGGAAATAAAGACTAATTACAACATAAATAACTGAAAAAAAAAACAAAAATTATAGCACTTTAGAACATTTATAAATTACTCCCGAAGTTAACGTAGTTCCCGATGAAGATCTATTTGTCAGTAGCGATAGAAGTAAACAGTAGGAATAAAGGTAATAAAAATTAAACACATTTAAAATAAAAATAGACAATTTAGGAAAAAAAATATAAAAAATTTTGGAAGTAAAAAATTGAAAAATATTAGTTTGCTTTAGAAGTACGAGTTGCGTAACCCGCTCCATGTCTAAAACCGTTTCTTTAAATGCGGCTCTTTATGTCAAATTGCCTTAAGAAAAATTAAAAAAAAACATTGAAAACAATAAATTAGCAACAGAACACCAAGAAAAATTAAAATAATATCAAAGTAAAAGTACTTGGCAACTTGGCTGTCTTTGGTACGGTTTCTATCATATTTCTTGGAGCAGAAATTTTGAGTTTTAGAGGTCATGTGGCTAGCAGAATCGTTTGGAGAGCTAAAGAGCGAGCGAGAAAGCGACCAGGAAGAGAAGAGCAATCGGGAGCGGGAATGCGGCCGGGAACAGGAAGGCGATCGGGAGCGGGAAAACGATCGGGAGCGGGAAAATGATCGGGAACGAGAAAACTAGCGAAGGAAACGGGAGCGAGAGAAAAATGATGGGAAAGCCTCGGGCAACGCTGGATCCCCCGCTAGTCATAGATAAATTTCCACTCAGCGCTCTGATTTTTTAAAATGTAAATAATTAAAAATTTATTTGTAACTTGTTAAAATGTATTTATTATTTTATTATGTTATTTTATTGGAATATTAACTCTTCCTTGCTTTTCATTCCTTGAATTGTATTATTCCGCGTGTCAACATTGCCTTTAGTTATTTTTGCTTAAAGTCGGTTTTTAGTAAGTTTTTCTGTAAAATACTTGTTCGTAATATGTTTTGATAATGTTCTATGGTTATTCTATTAAACAGTTTTTTAAACCGTTTTTTCATCGAAATCGGTTCAGGACGCTATACTCCAGGATTACCACATAAATAATTTAAAAAAAACCAGAAATTAGCACTTTAGAACATTTAAAAATTGCTGCGGAAGCTAATGTAGTTCCCGGTGAAGATCTATTTGTCAATAGCGATAGCAGTGAACAGTGGGAATAAAGAAAATATAAATTAAACACATTTAAAATAAAAATAGACAATTTAGGAAAAGAAATTAAAAATTTAAATTATTGAAATTAAAACTTGAAAAATAATAGTTTGTTTTAGAAGTACGAGTTGCGTAACCCGCTCCGGTAAAGTTCTAGTATAGCGTCATCGGCCGATTTCTATAAAAACCCGGTTTAAAAAACTGTTTAATATAATAAGCTCAGAACATTATCAGAACATACTACGAAAACGTTTTTTTACAGAAAAACTTACTAAAAACCGATTTAAAGCAAAAATATCCAAAGGCAATGTTGATACGCGAAATAATACAATTCAAGGAATGAAAAGTAAGTTAATATAAAAATAAAATAAAAAATACAATATTAAAATAACAAATAAATGTTAAAGTGTTCAAAATAATTGTTTATTTAATATGCATCTTAAATTTTTAAAAATCAAAGCGCTGAGCGGAAATTTATCCGTGACTAGCGGGGTACCCGGGGTTTTTCTATCGTTTTTTTCTCTCGCTCCTGTTTCCCTTCCCGCTTACTCTTACGCTACCGGTCACTTTCCGGCTCCCGGTCGCTTTCCTGCTTCCGGTCGCTTTCCCGCTTCCGGTCGCTTTCCCGCTCTAGGTCACTTTTCCGCTCCAGGTCACTTTTTTGCTCACGCTTGCTCTCCTCTTCCTGGTCGCTTTCTCGTTCTCCACGCGATTTTGGTACCAATCATGACCTCTAAAACTCAGAATTTCTGCTCCAAGAAATATAGTCGAAACCGTAATAAAGACAAACAAGTACTTTTACTTTGATATTATTTTATTTATTTTTTGGCGTTTGGCTGCTAATTTATTGTTCTTAATGTGTTTTTTATTTGTCTTAAGGCATATTGACAAAACCGTCGAATTTAAAGAAGCCGTTTCAGATATGGAGCGAGATACGCAACTCGTACTTCTAAAATGAACTATTATTTTTCAAGTTTTAATTTCCATAATTTAAATTTTCCTAAATTGTCTATTTTTATTTTAAATGTGTTTAATTTATTTATTTTTTCCCACTGTTCACTTCTATTCTATCGCTATAGACAAATAGATCTTCACCGGGAACTACATTAGCATCTGCATCAATTTTTAAATGTTCTAAAGTGCTATAATTTCTGGTTTTTTTAAATTATTTATGTTGTAATTGGTCATTAGTTTTGTTTTAAAAATCATTTACGTTAAAAACCGGTCATTTTTCACTGAAATCGGCCGATGACGCTATACTAGAACTTTACCACCCGCTCCATATCTAAAACAGTTTCTTTAAATGCGACGGTTTTGTCAATATGCCTTAAGACAAATAAAAAAAACCATTAAGAACAATAAATTAGCAGCAGAACACCAAGAAAATAATATCAAAGTAAAAGTACTCGGTTGTTTTTATAATGGTTTCAACCATATTTCTACAAGAGCGAGAGAGCGAACAAGAAAGCGACCAGGAAGAGAAGAGCAAGCGTTAGCGAGAAAGCGATCGAGAGCGGAAACGGGAGCGAGAGAAAAAACGATTGAAAAACCCCGGGCGAGGCCGGGTACCCCGTTAGTCACGGATTTCGGCTCAGCGCTTTGATTTTTACCAATGCTTTTATTAACTCGTCGTCTCTGTTTCTCTGTCTGTTTCAAATCTTGCAATCAATTTTTTAGTCACTTCCTGATGATAGATTTTTTTCAAATTTTGCATACATGCTCAAAATAGAAGACAATGCAATATTCAATTATTAGTTTTACAATAAGTCAATTAATTTAGTTAATTTTAATTAATTTATATATATTTATGTATATGTGTACGTGTGTGTGTTTATTATATTTTTTTATCTAGGAATTTATGTATATGTGTTTGCAAAAAATTGATTGCAAAATTTGTGTTTTAATTACATATAAAAGCATTGGGTTTTAAAAATTCGTTTTTAATTTACTTGTTTAAAATTTAAGATGCATATTAAATAATTAAACAATTATTTTGAACACTTTAACATTTATTTGTTATTTTAATATTTTATTATTTTATTTTTATATTAACTCTTCCTTACTTTTCATTCCTTGAATTGTATTATTCCGCGTATCAGCACTGCCTTTGGATATTTTTGCTTAAAGTCGGTTTTTAGTAAGTTTTTCTGTAAAAAAACTTTTTCATAGTATGTTCTGATAATGTTCTGACCTTATTCTATTAAACAGTTTTTTAAACTGTGTTTTTATAGAAATCGGCCGATGACGCTATACTAGAACTTTACCGTATTTAATAATCATCTAGTCAATCTAGTGATTCTAGTAGTAGGTATAACCATTGAGAATCAGGGGTATATGATGACCATATTGTAAAAGTATGGCTGCAAGTAAAGTGTGTGAAGTTAGCCTGAGGCTGGGGAGTGCTAATTATAAAAAAAATTGTGTGCACTGGGGCTGTGCTATACATTGCTGGATGGAGTTTAAAAAATGGAATCGAATGAGATATTTGGGTTTTCTTCAGTTCTAAGCCAAAAACGACGATTTTCCGACGAAAGGTGCATAAAATCAACATTGGCTCTTCTTTGAGAAATTTGATCTTTTTTTAACAGCTGCACTGGGAATATCCGAGACGCTTGTTAATTCAATATCAATTCCAACAATGCAACTTTCGCTTCTATAAGTTATTAAATAAAAAAGTTATCGAATAAAACGCCGGACCATATACCAATTTCTCCGAGCAAACCGAAACGTAAACAAACGCTGCGATTCTACAATCGAGTCTAGCTCACTGGCTAATTATGCAAAATATGCAAAATGGCTACTTGATAACACCGCTTGCCTTAATCTAACGAACTTAGGGAACATTTTATTTTTAGAATAATTCAGCTAGTCTTTTGCTGCCATTTAAATTTGGCTGTCTTATCCAGTGGTTCTTAAACTTTCTAGAAACAGGAGGGACCAGCAGTATATTTGTAATGTTTTTTGGCAGACCACCAATTAAAATTAAAAATTTTATCTGGCAATTGAACCTAAAATGATGAAAATTCAAAAGGATGAGTCCTTATTAACTTTTTAGTCCTTAGCTTTTTAATTGAAATTCTAAAAATCTAAAAAATGCTAAATAGTGTTCAAAGCAATAAACTGTTTTAGACATTTATGTAATTATACATGTTGTAATTTATTGTTAATAGAACATCTATATATATAAAAATGAATGTTTGTATATATGTATATATATATTCATGTCCTTTATGCATTGCTACACCATTCATCCGATCGTAATGAAATTTTCACACAACCTTGAGAGTCAAGGGGAATCAAATATAGAGAAAAATTTTTTGAAATCCGTCACAAAATGAGCGGAGCGGAGCGGGTGAGCAAGCGGGAACTATATATATATATATATATATATGTATGTGCGTATGTATGTATGTGTATGTGCATGTATGTGTGTCTGTGTCTGTGTTTATGTATGTACTAGCGGAGATACCCGGCGTTGCCCGGGTTTTTTAGAGGTTTTTCTAATGTTTGTCTCTTTCTCTCCCGTTTCCTTTCCCACTTGCTTTCCCACTCCTGTTCGCTTTCCCGTTTTCAGTCGTTTTCCCGCTGCCGGTCGCATTCCCGGTCCCGCTCGCTGTCCGTTCGGGGTCGCATTCCCGCTCCCACTCGCTGTCCGTTCCGGGTCGCTTTCCCGTTTCTATAATAGACAAACTAACCCACAAACATTCATATATATATATATAGTCTTAGCAAATCTATTTTACGTTTTATAGGCTAACAGAAGTTATGAAAGAATGGAAAAGAGAAAATGAGCGTGAACGGGAACGGGAGAGCAACCGGGAATGGGAGAGCAAGCATGACCGGGAACGGGAGAGCAAGCGTGAGCGAGAACGGGAAAGCGAACGGGAAAGGGAACGGGAAAGCGACCGGGAACGCGGAAAGCGACTGGAATCGGGAGAGCAAGCTTGGAAGGAAACGCGAGCAAGAGAGAAAATCGATAACAAAACTTCTGAGCGGGAAAGCGACCGGGAGCTGGAAAACGACCGAGAGCGGAAAAGCGACCGGGAACGCGACGAAAACGGGAAAGTGGAGAAGGAAACAGGAGCGAGAGGGACAAACATTAGAAAAACCTCTAAAAACCCCAGGCAACGCCGGGTAACCCCGCTAGTTAAATAATAAAATGTATTCATCATAGTTAACATAAGCATTCAAGTTTTAAGAAATAATAACTAGTAATTTTATGACATGAGAAGACGTCCTCCCAATTAAAATGTAATTAATTTAAACTTAAAGTATTAAAAAAAGTTGTATCGGAAAAGAAGAAATAAACCCAAGATTGACGAAAAGAATTAACTTTGATTAGTGGGAAACAAACTTGTTTATTCTTGGCAAGCAAATTTATTCGTGGTTTAATATCAGTCAATGAACTACAGACATTCAATTGATTCCCGTTTTTTGTTTTAATTATTGTTATGGTGAAGAATCCACTTTCACACCTATAGGTTGTGTTGATGCAAATAGAGTCAAGCAATTCATGGCTAATTTGCAGAGTTCTGGATATTCCTAGGAACTCTGCAAATCCAGAATGCAGCCGACGACCCACTCTTTTAAAAAATAGTTTTTCTAGAGGATATTTCTGTATGTTAAATCATTTAAAACATTGATTTGCAGAAAAATCTACAGTTAACAATCGTTTGCCTATTCTATTTGATGTTGGTGATGGATCTCAATTTTTTTCACCAAATGCCGTCGTAGGGTTTGTAATTTTTTTTAATCAGCTTTGATATATTAATGGTTGTGCCATTGTTATTAGTTTAATTTTTTTTCTTCTTTGTTGTTAGGATAAAAAATAAGCAAGTATTGTGTGTTATATTTATGTATAATAAAGAATACTCAGAATTTATGTATAGTAAAGAATACTCAGAATTTATGTATAGTAAAGAATACTCAGAATTTATGTATAGTAAAGAATACTCAGAATTTATGTATAGTAAAGAATACTCAGAATTTATGTATAGTAAAGAATACTCAGAATTTATGTATAGTAAAGAATACTCAGAATTTATGTATAGTAAAGAATACTCAGAATTTATGTATAGTAAAGAATACTCAGAATTTATGTATAGTAAAGAATACTCAGAATTTATGTATAGTAAAGAATACTCAGAATTTATGTATAGTAAAGAATACTCAGAATTTATGTATAGTAAAGAATACTTGGAATTTAGTTAGTAGAATCAGACTAACAATCGCATCAGGCCATGTGAACCTAACTAACTCACTGGGTTCACATTAAGAAACAAAATTTTATGACCAATAAAAACAATCTGTGGTTATCTGAAATCATTTATTGTAGAGTAGGAAGTGAAAGAAATCAATGAAATTAGGTTTATGGTTTTCCCTGTAGTGTGTTGTTGACCCTTGATACATCTAGATAGATGACTGAGGTTTATATATTAAAAAAAAGCTTACAAGGAAGTATTTACAGTATCCCAACCTGATATAATTTCAAATATATTATAGCAATTCAGCGATGTGTTTACAGAATGATAATCTCTGGTAATTTGGTTTATAGTTTTCACAGAAAATGGCTGGTTAAACCATTTTTTAAAATACATTTCTACGAACCATCACGGTTGATAGCTGATTCTGAATTTGCCCGCTATAGATAATTTTGTAGATAATTTCTGTGACTAAAATTCTGATGCGATGGAATTAGCTTGCATTCTAACACATTGGTTTAAAACCTGGTATCATCATATCAGGTATCATCAGCAAGGTTGCATATAAAAAAAACAGACACAACAAAAAGTCTTGTATATAAATATTGAATGGATTGATTGACTCTCATATGCTTTATATATATACTAGCAGGGTGCCCGGTGTTGCCCGGTCTTTTTAGAGGTTTTTCTGTCGTTTTTCTCTCACGCTCCCGTTTCCTTTCCCGCTTGCTCTCTCGCTCTCGGTCGCTTTCTCACTTTTCGACCACCTAGAGCTCTAAAACTTTCAGAAAGCTTTATTCTGGATGACAATACATGAATTTAATGTTTCCGACATGAATTAGGCCTTAAATCTATTAAAATTAATCAAATCAAATTAATCAGATAGTTCAAGATACTCTTTTATAGGAAACATATATATATATATATATATATATATATATATATATATATGGTCGAAAAGTGGGAAAACGACCGGGAGCGTGAGAGCAAGCGGGAAAGGAAACGGGAGCGTGAGAGAAAAACGATGAAAAAACCTCTAAAAAGACCGTGCAACGCCGGGCACCCCGATAGTATATATATATATATTTCTATCTGTTGCATTTTCCTATGTTAAAGGACATAATTGCACCTCTTTGTTTTTCCATTATAACTTTTTTAAATAATTTAAAAAATATTCTAAATAGCCTACAACGTATCCTCAGACCTACCAAATGTACACAAAAAATTTCATAAAAATCGGTTCAGTCGTTTCAGAGGAGTTTGAAGTCAAACACTATCCCACGAGATTTATATATATATATAATTATAATATAATTATATATATATATATATATATATATATAATTACAAATAGTTGATTGGTGAACACACCCGATGCGTGATCTATTGATTATAAGTTTGGGCCCAGCATGTACCAGGTGTGAAATCTTACTTTCTCATTAAAATAATTTTTTATTAATTATTTTTTTACTAATTAAGTAACAAGCAAAACATAACTCATGGGGAGCAAATTTTTACTAGATTTAATGCAGAGAAGTTTGCTAATTTTCATTTTCAAGGTTTGCAAGCAAGCATGACCAGTGGTGAAGTTAATATAGGGAATTTCAAAATGAAGTGAATTTAAATTATTTTATATACAAGCTGTCCGAATCATCTATAACTGCCAAGTGTTTGAATTTAGGCGAGTTGTGCCGAGTAGTTGATGTGCTGATTCGGTTCCATGATGAAACAGAACATGACAAAACAGAACATGATAAAACAGAACATGATAAAACAGAACAGTGAACAAACAGAACAGTGAAGAAACAGAACAGTGAGAAAACAGAACAGTGAAGAAACAGAACATTGATTAAACAGAACAGTGAGAAAACAGAACATTGCGTATATTTTTTCAACTTTTTCGTGATATACAAAATGTCCAAGATCAAATTGCTCCAAGTTAAAACGCCCGGAAATATTTTAAACTATTATGATAAAATTAAAGTTTTATTTGATAATGTAGTTAATAATATTATTTTTCGATGTTTGAAGCTCATCACTGCTGGATATAACTTGCTCACCCTGTTTGCACAAAAATTGTAGATGTAAATACATATTTTATATAAGCAAACTCTTTTATAACCAACTTTGTACCAAGAATATATATCTAGAAGTCCAAGTTCGAACTATAATTTGGTAAGAAGTCTCTCAACTGTGACACTGGTATCTGGCATTAATGTGTTTTTAATGTGTTCGCAACATTTGCATGAGTGAATTTTCAAGGGAAAATTATTTTGATCATTTAATAAGAAATGAACTGGAATAGGCCCAGCTTAAAAAGTTTGCTCTTTTGTCAAAATAATTTCTTAATATTCAATCAAACAAAAAAGTTATCAGCGAAAAACCGTCAGCGCACCGCAACAAGAATATAAAGCAAACACAGACACAAATTAATCTGTTGTAGGATGATTCCTACATTTCCTCTGGATCAATAGCTGACAACGGAAACATACAAAGAAGTAGATGAAAGTTATATAAAACTGATTTGTAGTTATTATTGCGAAAAATTGAAAAAAATAAACGCGATGTTCTGTTTTCTCACTGTTCTGTTTGTTCAATGTTCTGTTTTATCACTGTTCTGTTTCTTCACTGTTCTGTTTTTTCACTGTTCTGTTTTATCATGTTCTGTTTTATCATGTTCTGTTTTATCATGTTCTGTTTCATCATGTTCTGTTTTATCCGGTTACCGCCGATTCTGGATCTGCTGGTCTGAACCCGACATGAGTTGAATATTTGTTTCCTTTGAATCTCTTTAGAACCTAATTTGTAATCATTTCTTCTAAATGGTCCAAACAAATGAGGAGACTATGATCCTTTACAACCTCAAGGGGCTTAGTCTCCAGGCGTAACAAAGTTCAAAGCAAAGTGGAATCAATGAAATTTTATTTTTATAAGGGTAATATATTAGTTAGCCGTATCCAATTAATTGGAATTTCATACATGGTGGATTCCATTTTCTATGCCATGCTTATGGAGTTCAATATATATATATATATATAATTATAATTTTATACATATTTATATACAAAATTACAGGTACCTGTTGGGGTCATCTGTGGCTGAGGATGATATTATATGTGAACTTGAGTCAGTTCTGCTAAAGGTCAGAATCTGGGATAAAGTAGCATCTACTACAATTTCAGAAGAGCCATTCATACATAACCTTGTGTTTTTATGATTTCAGCCTTTTGTGTATCGAACTCTGCTCGGTGCTGTCGGACCGGAGAAGTTCAGTCAGGAGCAGTTGAAAGAATTGAAATCACTTTTGTCCGAAGTTAAAAATTACCTTAAAACAGAAGTTAGAATTTTTGCTTGAAACATTGAAAGATGTCTCTTATTTTTATATTTTATTTCATTCATATTCAGTGGTGTAGCCAGGATTTGCTGAGGGGGGGGGGGGTGACACATTTTGTATGGGTTTTTTAACATAATATTAAAACTAAAGTCGAATTAAGGAAACTAGGAAACTAAAAGAAATTTTATTTCCACTTAAACATTAGATGTCAAGTCTTCGGCGTGACTTTTTGAATTCGGTAAGAAATTCATCGAATGTTACATTAACGTCGCGGTGAATACTTAAAAACATGAAACCATCTAATCGTTCTTGTCCGGTTGAATTTCGAACTTCCGTTTTAATAAGTCCGAGTTTGCCGAACGATCTTTCGATTTGAGCTGCCGTAACTGGAATCACAACTTATGGTAGAAAGTCTTCGCATGATTTTCAAAAGCTTCTAGAGAGATTCTCCAGTTGTTAAATGGTCTCTTGACGAGGATGGAAGCAATTTGATCGCCGTAAGCGAAAAGGAAACAATATTTGAAGAAAACTCCGTTGCAGATTTAGAATAATGCAACCAGTGAAATTCCTCCAGCCAATGATTGTTGAACCGCAGTTTCTTGTCACTTTTGAGAATTGAAGGGTACTTGAAGGCTGGACTTGGATTTTGCAACCTCAAAATGGCATCTTGTTTCTCGAATTCATTCAACTTTGAGCCTTGATAAAATTGCAAATCAGTATTGAGGACGATTGAAACTTCATCGGCGGGTTCTTTGCAATTTCCAGGAAGATTCGCTGAACTTGAATCTGCATCAAAGACAAAATTATCCCTGAGATATTCATTTTCGACATCGTCAACTTTCTGATTTTTACGAAAAAAGTCTTTAATCGTACTTCTCTGGTGTCTTTTCATCTTTATCGTTATAAACAAATATAATTATTTAAGTTTCTTAGAAGTTTAAATCAATCACTTTCCGTATTAAGTTTATGAAAAGGAATTCTGAAATACTGACGAAAGCTTCATAAGGTAGAAACAGTTTTTTTGCTACATATCACGCTGCTAAAATAACAAAATGTCGTCTGTTAGCGTTGCTGGCTATATTTTTTCGTCGCAAAGCCAAAAATTTGATTTGTAAAATTTTGACATGTGAAGTTTGTGAAAAGCAATGATGTTTTTCATTTTGACATTTTATTTTCATCCAACAACATAGAAATTTTACTGATTTATGAATATCCATTCTATCTTAGGAGGCTTGGGGGGGGTGATTTGTCATTGGCTACGTCAATGTTCATATTGTTTAATTGCAATTGAAATTAGTTGTTTATTTATTAATTTTATATATTTTATGACTGACTTTCTGCAACAAATTGTTTTATATTACTGATTCTTATGTTTAGTTTAATTAGTTATCTATCTGTTTAATTGTTGTTTACAGATCAGTCCAGGTGTTTTGTGTTTGTGGACTACTCTCATTCCTCTTGTTTTTGTTGGCTCCCCATTCAGAGATTGTAGGCTTTTTTATATTTTTGTTTTTGTTTTCTATTGAAATTATTCTAATTCCTTGTTTAATGGTTTTTTTTTAAAGTCGTTACAAAAGAATTTGCACAAGTCGTTGCATGGTTTGATTCCTTTTCAACCAATGAAAAGTTCACTAAAGCAGTTTCAGAAATTTTTCCAAACCTGTCATGGAATGTTTTGTGTGTAAGTTGAAGTTATGGTTTTCATAAAATGTTTTCTGTGTGTAGGTTGAAGTTACAGTTTTTGTGGGATGTTCTGTGTAAGTTAAAGTTACGGTTTTAATGGAATGCTTTGTGTGTAAGTTAACGTTACGGAATATGTTAGATGAAGTTGTTGTCTTAATGATACAGTTTGATGATATGGTTTTTGAGCAGTATGACATATGGAGCTATGTTTATGTGCTCTTGCAGCAGTTATTTCAATTCGAGAGTATAGATGATGATGATATGCAATTGTTGCTATTTTAGGTAATTTTATTTGTAACTGATTTGTTGAATTGAATTGTTTATTTTTCTAAATAATTTTAATTCTATTAATTACGAATTTTATTTTATTCTTACAGAAATCTAAATGATTTTAATTCTATTAATTCAGAATTTTATTTTATCCTTACAGAAATCAGCTTCGACGAAGGCCAGCTACGATCCATGTATCGGATTTTCTAAATTGAATGTCGCTGGTGAAAGAAACCAATCCGAGGTTGGATAAATATTGATATTGAATATATTAATATTAATATTAATATATGCAACATGTATTGAATATATTAATATTAATTTGCAACATGTATTGAATATAAATGAATATTAATATGCAACATGTATAAATGTTTTGTGTATTATTTAGTTGTTTTGTTGTTTAAAGAAAACTGAAAAATGTTGAGTAATTTATTTTTTGCGACTAATTATTTTTACAGCCGGTCGGTGTTGGAAATGGACAAAAGATTACGCAGGATGAAATGGACCTGGCTGAAAAAGATTTCCTCCATGTAACTGTTGATTGTTCCCTTCGAAAGATTAGATCGAAGCCTATGTAAGATTTTTTTTGTCAATTTTAGTATCTGCATCAAGAAAACTAAAATTTCTTAAGAAAGCAGTATTTGTAAAGAAAGATAATAAAAAGTATCTTAAAATTTACTTTTATATTAAACAGCTTGCCAAAGGAAGATGAAAGAAATATTTTAGTAACAAGTGCTCTGCCTTATGTGAATAACGTTCCACATCTTGGTAACATCATCGGATGTGTCTTGAGTGCAGATGTCTTTGTCAGGTTGGTGCTTTGCTTTCAAGCAGATTGTCTTAGTAGTTTGAAACTTTAAAACACAATCTTGAGTTTGTGTTAAATCGATTCACTGAGTTCTGTCGTTAGTTTAATTGTTAAATATTGTGGTTTCTCTTTTTTTTTAAAGATTTTGTCGATTGAGGGACCACAATGTTTTGTACATATGCGGCACGGATGAGTACGGAACTGCCACTGAAACGAAAGCTTTGGAAGAAGGGTTGACTCCTAAAGAAATCTGCGACAAGTACAACAAAGAGCATGCTAAGATATACGAGTGGTTCAATATCGGCTTTGATTTCTTTGGCAGGACCACCAACTGTCACCAAACCGGGATTGCCCAGGATATTTTTTGGAAGTTGTATAACAATGATTATATATTGAAGGATTCTGTTGATCAACTTCTGTGCGAGAAGTGCGATAGATTTCTTGCTGATAGATTTGTCGAGGGCACATGTCCTTCGTGCTCGGCTCCGGACGCCAGAGGTGACCAGTGTGACAAATGTGGAAGACTCATTAATGCTATCGAACTCAAGGATCCGAAGTGTAAGGCATGCAGCTCCACTCCTTGTGTCAGAACATCTCAACATCTTTTCCTTGATCTTCCCACATTGGAATCGAAGCTCCAAGTTCATCTCGACAAAGTTTTTGAAACCGGAACTTGGTCCGCCAATGCCAAAACAATTACAAAGTCTTGGATCAGGGACGGGCTCAAGCCGAGATGCGTTTCGAGAGATCTGAAATGGGGGACTCCAGTTCCTCTCGAGGGATACCAAAACAAGGTATTCTACGTGTGGTACGATGCTCCGATCGGGTATATTTCCATAACAGCCAGTTACACAGACGAGTGGCAGAAATGGTGGCTCAATCCCGATCAGGTTGAACTCTATCATTTCATGGCAAAAGATAACGTACCTTTCCACAGTGTCATCTTCCCCTGTACGCTCCTGGGAACCGATCAGCCATGGACCTTGGTTAAACATCTATGCGCGACTGAATATTTAAACTACGAGGACGGAAAGTTCTCGAAAAGTAGAGGCGTCGGAGTGTTCGGCGACAATGCGGTCGAAGCTGGAATGCCGGCCGATATTTTTAGATTTTATCTCGTCTTTGTCAGACCAGAGTCACAGGACAGTGCTTTTTCGTGGGATGATTTCATGATGAAGAACAACAGCGAACTTCTCAATAACCTGGGAAATTTCGTCAACAGAGCTCTTATGTTTATTAATAACAACTTTGACGGTTTGATTCAGCCAATCCAATTGAATCAGGAGGACAAAGAACTTCTTGTTGGCGTTTCTCGAGAGTTAGTTGCCTACATACAAAATATGGAAAACGTGAGACTGAGAGACGGCCTGAGAAATATCCTCAGCATTTCATCGCTCGGCAATCAGTACATGCAAGCGAACAAACCGTGGGTTCTAGTAAAAGGATCTGCAGAGGAAAAGATCAGGGCCGGGGCAGTGTGCTCGCTGGCTGCAAATGTCGTGCATTTGATTTCAACTCTCATTCACCCATTCATGCCTCAGACTTGTGATACCATTCTCGAACAACTCAACCTTGTTGAACGTGGTCTGAAGCATAAACTCACCGAGCGATTCCACTGCCTTCTTAAACCTGGACATAAAATTGGAGAAGTAAGAATCTGACAGTTGTAAATTTTGGTTGGGTTTCAATAATTTTGGTGTACGTGTTTGTGAGGTCTGATCTCCAACCATTTCATTGCAGGTGAAGCCGCTGTTTCAAAAGATTGAGTCGTCGCTTATTGATGCGTTGAAGAAAAAGTTTTCAGGCCAACAAGTCAAGGTGGGAATTAAAACTAACTAGTTTTAGGGCTGTGTAAGTAATTATCGGGTTAAGTTAAGATAGGGACGGTGCAGAAGGTTATTCTGGTTTGTGATTGGCATACCCTACTACTTTCTAGGGGTTGTTCAAAAATTTGTTGATGTGACAAGAATAGATTCTTGAAATTTTATTCCAATGAAAATCAAATATCTGATTTATAAGAAATAGTTATTTATGCCAGGAAAATGTCGTTCCTGATGTGTTGAGTGAAGCAGCTGTGAGCCAAAAGGTGGACAAGCAGGTGGGAAAAATTATTCGATGATTTTATAATGCTATAATGGTTCTCTTCCGGTTTTATTCTTGTATTTCACATTAAATTTTTCTGATTTCTCTTCCTGTTTTATTCTTGTATTTCACGTTAAATTTTTCTGATTTGGAAACAAATATTATCTCAAAGGCTGAACTTGTGAGGACGTTAAAGGCACAGAAAGCAGACAAGTCAAGAGTTGAGGCTGAGGTTGCCATCCTATTGGCTTTGAAAGCAGAACTCGGTCGCATTCAAGGCAAGCCTGTAGAAGAGCCATCGAAGAAGGCTGGAAAGAAGAGCGGGAAATGATTATCGTGATGAAAATTATTATATTGTGACTTTGATTTCGTGCTGAGAACGTTGGCCTTGCTTGATTAGCGTTATCAATATTATAAACCAGAGCTTATGTTAATGGAAACTAAATAACATCTTATTAATATTACGTAATTTATTTTAATTATTCTATAATTGTTATAATGCAACAATTTAAATTAATCATATTTATCTGTTGGTTTGGGATTAAATTATGATGTTACAGACAATATACGTATACAGCAGTGATCAAATATAACTAATACCAAATCACATTTATAACTGCTTTGTTTGTGCATTAAATGCC
>OZ022241.1:8281158-8294462 GCA_963978895.1 Erpobdella octoculata | reverse complement strand
GTTCATATATTGCTTAATTGCAATTGAAATTAGTTGTTTATTTATTAATTTTAAATATTTTATGACTGACTTTCTGCAACAAATTATTTTATATTACTGATTCTTATGTTTAGTTTAATTAGTTATCTATCTGTTTAATTGTTGTTTACAGATCAGTCCAGGTGTTTTATGTTTGTGGACTACTCTCATTCCTCTTGTTTTTGTTGGCTCCCCATTCAGAGATTGTAGGTTTTTTTATATTTTTGTTTTTGTTTTCTATTGAAATTATTCTAATTCCTCGTTTAATGGTTTTTTTTAAAGTCATTACAAAAGAATTTGCACAAGTCGTTGCATGGTTTGATTCCTTTTCAACTAACGAAAAGTTCACTAAAGCAGTTTCAGAAATTTTTCCAAACCTGTCATGGAATGTTTTGTGTGTAAGTTAAAGTTACGGTTTTAATGGAATGCTTTGTGTGTAAGTTAACGTTACGGAATATGTTAGATGAAGTTGTTGTCTTAATGATACAGTTTGATGATATGGTTTTTGAGCAGTATGACATATGGAGCTATGTTTATGTGCTCTTGCAGCAGTTATTTCAATTCGAGAGTATAGATGATGATGATATGCAATTGTTGCTATTTTAGGTAATTTTATTTGTAACTGATTTGTTGAATTGAATTGTTTATTTTTTTAAATAATTTTAATTCTATTAATTACAAATTTTATTTTATTCTTACAGAAATCTAAATGATTTTATTTCTATTAATTCAGAATTTTATTTTATCCTTACAGAAATCAGCTTCGACGAAGGCCAGCTACGATCCATGTATCGGATTTTCTAAATTGAATGTCGCTGGTGAAAGAAACCAATCCGAGGTTGGATGAATATTGATATTGAATATATTAATATTAATATATGCAACATGTATTGAATATATTAATATTAATATATGCAACATGTATTGAATATATTAATATTAATTTTCAACATGTATTGAATATAAATGAATATTAATATGCAACATGTATAAATGTTTTGTGTATTATTTAGTTGTTTTGTTGTTTAAAGAAAACTGAAAAATGTTGAGTAATTTATTTTTTGCGAATAATTATTTTTACAGCCGGTCGGTGTTGGAAATGGACAAAAGATTACGCAGGATGAAATGGACCTGGCTGAAAAAGATTTCCTCCATGTAACTGTTGATTGTTCCCTTCGAAAGATTAGATCGAAGCCTATGTAAGATTTTTTTGTCAATTTTAGTATCTGCATCAAGAAAACTAAAATTTCTTAAGAAAGCAGTATTTGTAAAGAAAGATAATAAAAAGTATCTTAAAATTTACTTTTATATTAAACAGCTTGCCAAAGGAAGATGAAAGAAATATTTTAGTAACAAGTGCTCTGCCTTATGTGAATAACGTTCCACATCTTGGTAACATCATCGGATGTGTCTTGAGTGCAGATGTCTTTGTCAGGTTGGTGCTTTGCTTTCAAGCAGATTGTCTTAGTAGTTTGAAACTTTAAAACACAATCTTGAGTTTGTGTTAAATCGATTCACTGAATTCTGTCGTTAGTTTAATTGTTAAATATTGTGGTTTCTCTTTTTTTTTAAAGATTTTGTCGATTGAGGGACCACAATGTTTTGTACATATGCGGCACGGATGAGTACGGAACTGCCACTGAAACGAAAGCTTTGGAAGAAGGGTTGACTCCTAAAGAAATCTGCGACAAGTACAACAAAGAGCATGCTAAGATATACGAGTGGTTCAATATCGGCTTTGATTTCTTTGGCAGGACCACCAACTGTCACCAAACCGGGATTGCCCAGGATATTTTTTGGAAGTTGTATAACAATGATTATATATTGAAGGATTCTGTTGATCAACTTCTGTGCGAGAAGTGCGATAGATTTCTTGCTGATAGATTCGTCGAGGGCACATGTCCTTCGTGCTCGGCTCCGGACGCCAGAGGTGACCAGTGTGACAAATGTGGAAGACTCATTAATGCTATCGAACTCAAGGATCCGAAGTGTAAGGCATGCAGCTCCACTCCTTGTGTCAGAACATCTCAACATCTTTTCCTTGATCTTCCCACATTGGAATCGAAGCTCCAAGTTCATCTCGACAAAGTTTTTGAAACCGGAACTTGGTCCGCCAATGCCAAAACAATTACAAAGTCTTGGATCAGGGACGGGCTCAAGCCGAGATGCGTTTCGAGAGATCTGAAATGGGGGACTCCAGTTCCTCTCGAGGGATACCAAAACAAGGTATTCTACGTGTGGTACGATGCTCCGATCGGGTATATTTCCATAACAGCCAGTTACACAGACGAGTGGCAGAAATGGTGGCTCAATCCCGATCAGGTTGAACTCTATCATTTCATGGCAAAAGATAATGTACCTTTCCACAGTGTCATCTTCCCCTGTACGCTCCTGGGAACCGATCAGCCATGGACCTTGGTTAAACATCTATGCGCGACTGAATATTTAAACTACGAGGACGGAAAGTTCTCGAAAAGTAGAGGCGTCGGAGTGTTCGGCGACAATGCGGTCGAAGCTGGAATGCCGGCCGATATTTTTAGATTTTATCTCGTCTTTGTCAGACCAGAGTCACAGGACAGTGCTTTTTCGTGGGATGATTTCATGATGAAGAACAACAGCGAACTTCTCAATAACCTGGGAAATTTCGTCAACAGAGCTCTTATGTTTATTAATAACAACTTTGACGGTTTGATTCAGCCAATCCAATTGAATCAGGAGGACAAAGAACTTCTTGTTGGCGTTTCTCGAGAGTTAGTTGCCTACATACAAAATATGGAAAACGTGAGACTGAGAGACGGCCTGAGAAATATCCTCAGCATTTCATCGCTCGGCAATCAGTACATGCAAGCGAACAAACCGTGGGTTCTAGTAAAAGGATCTGCAGAGGAAAAGATCAGGGCCGGGGCAGTGTGCTCGCTGGCTGCAAATGTCGTGCATTTGATTTCAACTCTCATTCACCCATTCATGCCTCAGACTTGTGATACCATTCTCGAACAACTCAACCTTGTTGAACGTGGTCTGAAGCATAAACTCACCGAGCGATTCCACTGCCTTCTTAAACCTGGACATAAAATTGGAGAAGTAAGAATCTGACAGTTGTAAATTTTGGTTGGGTTTCAATAATTTTGGTGTACGTGTTTGTGAGGTCTGATCTCCAACCATTTCATTGCAGGTGAAGCCGCTGTTTCAAAAGATTGAGTCGTCGCTTATTGATGCGTTGAAGAAAAAGTTTTCAGGCCAACAAGTCAAGGTGGGAATTAAAACTAACTAGTTTTAGGGCTGTGTAAGTAATTATCGGGTTAAGTTAAGATAGGGACGGTGCAGAAGGTTATTCTGGTTTGTGATTGGCATACCCTACTACTTTCTAGGGGTTGTTCAAAAATTTGTTGATGTGACAAGAATAGATTCTTGAAATTTTATTCCAATGAAAATCAAATATCTGATTTATAAGAAATAGTTATTTATGCCAGGAAAATGTCGTTCCTGATGTATTGAGTGAAGCAGCTGTGAGCCAAAAGGTGGACAAGCAGGTGGGAAAAATTATTCGATGATTTTATAATGCTATAATGGTTCTCTTCCGGTTTTATTCTTGTATTTCACATTAAATTTTTCTGATTTTTCTTCCGGTTTTATTCTTGTATTTCACGTTAAATTTTTCTGATTTGGAAACAAATATTATCTCAAAGGCTGAACTTGTGAGGACGTTAAAGGCACAGAAAGCAGACAAGTCAAGAGTTGAGGCTGAGGTTGCCATCCTATTGGCTTTGAAAGCAGAACTCGGTCGCATTCAAGGCAAGCCTGTAGAAGAGCCATCGAAGAAGGCTGGAAAGAAGAGCGGGAAATGATTATCGTGATGAAAATTATTATATTGTGACTTTGATTTCGTGCTGAGAACGTTGGCCTTGCTTGATTAGCGTTATCAATATTATAAACCAGAGCTTATGTTAATGGAAACTAAATAACATCTTATTAATATTACGTAATTTATTTTAATTATTCTATAATTGTTATAATGCAACAATTTAAATTAATCATATTTATCTGTTGGTTTGGGATTAAATTATGATGTTACAGACAATATACGTATACAGCAGTGATCAAATATAACTAATACCAAATCACATTTATAACTGCTTTGTTTGTGCATTAAATGCCTTCAGTTGACTGAAAGTCCAAGAATTACTTTTGTATGTTATTGGTTTTGTTATTTAATCAAGTAAAAATCGCATGGTTATTGTTGGTCATTGTTAAAACATCTGTTTTTTCGATGTTAATAATTTTGTTTTTATTGTTGTTTTGGTTTAAAGAAAAGTTTGTTTGAGAACTTGTACTATGGTACGGTTGAGTCTCTGTTCGGATCATAGCACATCCATGTGTATAATACAGTAGAATTTTTTTTTTATATTAGTTTATAGTCCTTTACACCAGGTGTTTTAAGACTCTAATGGCTATATGTAGGAAGCACTTGAGTACTTCCTGTCGTGGATCATAATTTGATCTTTTTAACTTTTCCCTCCTCCTTTCTCCAGGCTTGGGACTGGCTTGCAAATGCAAGGCGGAGTTATACAGTAGAAAGGGTGATTACCAACCTTATGCTGTGTGCATGTGTTAATGTTACTGCTAGCAGTTTAAATGGTGACTTGTCGCGGGGGATTTTCCAGTTTTTAGGATTTTTAGAAGTTTTTGATGGTGAAGAGTTGATAAGTTTTGTTTATCAATTAAATACATTATCGTTACGTTGGCTTAGATGAGATCTTCCTGAGTTTCAGCACAGACCAACAAAAAGAAGTAATGACAACTTTTCTTCATTTATTTTAAGCTGGTTTGCTCGCTGTCGCCGTCAGTTACAAAAAATTAAGTTTATTAGGATTAGAGTAGTTTTAACTATTTTCTATGATGGGAATATTCATGCTTAATGCCCGTGTTTTCCGAAATGTTTGAAAGGCGTGCACCACAGTTGTTTGCATGAAGCGCTATATAAAAAGCTTCATCGCAATACGCTTTCTCGTCAGGTGGGAGGTCCTGCTTTTCAAGATGGTCCTGACCTCACGAACGAAGGTTAAAGTTGAAGGTCGAGGTGTGCTCGATATAATAGCGAGTTGAGAGAAGAAAGGGAACATCTTATGATGAGGATGGTGACGTAAACTGTGAATGACAGTTGACCTTTAACTGAATTTAGGATGACAATTTGTCTGCCTGCAATTTTGAAAGCCCAGACAAGATCATCTACTGTGGAACGGTGCTTAAGTAACAGCCATGGAGGCCCCGTGGGTCGGCCACCCACAAACCGTTGCGAGCCCCCAGGGAAATTTGAAATGGGAAAATTACGTGTGAAATTATTTAAAATTTTTTTGAAGAAGTTCCCTCCACGTCATCAGGTTTTTAGGAAGAGAAAGTGCGAGTGTTTTAAAAATGTAAAATTTTTGGCCTTTTCTTTCAAGTACTGAGTCCCTTCAGAAAAAGTTGACTTTCAGAATCAATAAGTTTCTTAAAATCAGAATCAGGTTTCTTTGCTGTCGCAGATATGGATAAGCGTTCTTACTGCGTGCCGTACCTATCTGGTCAATCTGGTACCTCATGGTCCTACGGTACTACGGTACCTATCTGGTCAATCTGGTGCTTCATGGTTCTACGGTACTACGGTACCTATCTGGTCAATCTGGTGCTTCATGGTCCTACGGTACTACGGTACCTATCTGGTCAATCTGGTGCTTCATGGTTCTACGGTACTACGGTGGCATGGTTGGCAGGAGGGAGAAGAAGAACGTTTTAAGAAACTCACACACAACTGACTATAGATGATTTGTATTAAATATTTGTGATAAATAAATTGCTAACGTTAGGTGGAAATTAAATTGATAGAAGTAATATTTAATAGATTTAAATTGATAGAAATAATATTTAATAGATTTAAATTGCTAGAAATAATATTTAATAGATTTAAATTGCTAGAAATAATATTTAATAGATTTAAATTGCTAGAAATAATATTTAATAGATTTAAATTGATAGAAATAATATTTAATAGATTTAAATTGATAGAAATAATATTTAATAGATTTAAATTGATAGAAATAATATTTAATAGATCCAATTTTGTACAAATGTATGAGATTGGAAGGTATCATTTTGAGGGGGGGGGGAGAATCAGGATATTTTTTACTGCAAATTATTTGAACTATCCATACTTTCAATAAATCGACTCAGTGTTTGTTCCTTTACTCGTTAAGATTTTATGAACTCCATTCTGAAAATGAAAACCTTTCTACAATGGAATAAACTGTATGAACCTCCGGTATTTATACAGATCAGTAAAAGTCGTCAGAAATTAAAAATTACCTGCCAATCAGACAGTTTACCAATTCTGCTACACTCGCTACTGTAGGGATACATTCTATACATCAAATCTCGCATTCTGTAAGCAGTAAGTAACACACACATTACATTTTTAACGACATGTGGAGACCTCGTCACGTGACACCGTCACAAATTAAACAAACATAAAAAAATTTGGTAATTCATTGTTGCATTTGATAATTATGATAATAATAGTTAGTGCTGATTATTCAAATTGTAGTTATTAACCGATCCGAATCGATTCTTAAACTTGAAAATTTGTGGCGGGTGAAATCAAAAGAAAAAAAAACTACAAATCGTTTGCGTTCAGTAAGAAAAAGTTTAAGAAAATATTACTAAAATATTTAACACCCACGTTTGAAAATCTCATTTTAAAACTGATTTTATTTAAACTACGAATTTAACATTTGTTTTAACACTATTCAACATAAGTGTTTTTTTACCAGATTCTATAGGCGGGCTCATAGGGAATGAACCCGAGCTCTCTTACTCGACGAGAATTGCACGATGTTCAATCTGTATAGTCACCCCTGTTTCCATGCTGGGGTCGGTGGTGGGGTTACTAAGTACACTAATTAAATAACAATATTTACCGTATCATTAAACATAACTCTTACTAAAACCTGACTGATAGCCACCTCGTTAAAAGCTAATTATCATTAATAATAATAATAATTTAACTACGGTACTTCAACATTATGCTGATAAACATGGCAACATGCCCATCGGCATTTCATGTATGTGGTTTCATGTTTCATTGTTGATCTCGTGAGCATCAAAGTCGCAAAATTCTGTGTGTGGGCATACGTTGTAAGCAAATTATTGTTTTTAAGACGTGGATACCCGCAAATAACGGCGTAACTACGTCCCATAGGTACGTGCTGCTCACCTGGGTGCGGGTTTTCTGATTTTTTTAATTTTTCCGTTTCTATGGCTGCGTCCAACTGGTCGCGGTTAATTATTTATTAATCTTTCTGTGGTTGTATAATTATCATTTCTGTTTTGGTCATCAAAGTCAGTCAAGTCATCGACAACAAGCAACTTTCTGGTGCAGAGATGGACATGGGTCCATTTTTCGCGACTTAATCCAACCCAACTCAACCAACCACTTTATCAACTTAACCCAACCCTCCTGAAACGTTAAATTTTCCGACGCAACCCAACCCACAGTTAAATTTTTTTGTTTATTAAAAAATTATTTTTCAGTTTTTTTTTTCAACTCAACCCAACCCACGCATGTACAAAAAAATGGACTCAACCCAACCCAGCCCGTGGTGAATGCGACAAAAAAACATTAATATTGATCTACACTGATCTACCAGAGTGAGCGCGAGAAGGGTGGAGAGACAATATATCCACGGGTGCCACTTTATGGGGGAAGCGCAAAATAAAAAGTGTGGATTGAAAATGTACGCAGCAATGTTAACCCCCCCTCCGCTCATCGACTTTTGTAGATGTCCTTATCCCCGGGCGCCAAATCACCTCGTTTTGCTTCTGTGAGCCACTCCAACGCACATTTCCAGTCATTTAACCGCCAGCTTAAATAATCGTTTTACGACTGGAAAGCAAGCTATATATCATATATGTTACGATTTGCTTATTTTTATGTGTGTGTGTGTGTATGTGTGTGTGTTTGTTGGTGTGTTCACGTAAATGTCCCTTTTCGTGTTACATTGTTTGCCTCTTATACTGATCGTGGCAAGTAAGGAGCGAGTTAAAGTCCGAGTATATAAGAAGTGTAAATGACCTGGGCGAGTGAATGAGGACCAACGAAGCATGCTGTGGCAACTGACAGCACTCCTCGTTGACAACTTTACTTGAGGAGTGCTGCTGAGGAGAATGTAATCCTCGTACCTCGCCCGATGATGATGATGATGAGAATGATGATGATGATGATGATGATGATGGTGATAGTGATGATGATAATGATGATGATGATGATGATGATGATGATGATGATGATGATGATGATGGTGGTGGTGGTGATGATGATGGTGATGGTGATGGTGATGATGATGATGGTGATGATGATGGTGATGATGATAATGATGATGATGATGATGATGACGATGATGGTGGTGGCGGTGACGACGACGACGATGATGATGATGATGATGATGATGACGACGACGATGATGATGATGGTGATGATGATGATGATGGTGATGATGATAATGATGATGATGATGGTGGTGGTGATGATGATGGTGATGGTGATGGTGATGGTGATGGTGATGGTGATGGTGATGATGATGACGAAGACGACGACAATGAGTTTTATAAAAGAAGCTTTTTCTATTCTTGTGACGTCTTAATAACCTGCAGTGAAAGGATTAGAAGATCCAGCCTTCCTACTTCTCTCTTTATTGTTTCTCCTTCACACATACACAAACAAACAAACACATACACACACACAAACAAACACAACAACACACATTTATATTTTTTTAAATGATATTCATACAATAAAAAATTCTTCATTCGTTTTAATCTGAATGAATTAATTTCTATAATTTTATAATTTAATTCTAAAACGTAATGAACTTGCTTTTATTTTTTTTATATTATTTAATAGATTTGTGTAATCAGTAGGGCCGTATTTAAGGGGGTTTACGGGTTCAACCCCACCCCCCCCGCCGAAATCATGAAAAAAAATAAAATTGGTGTAAAATAAGAACAAATGTGCTAGGATTATATAAAATACCCTTGAAAAATTGCAATGTTAATGTGATTTTAATACATAATTTTTGTCTATGGTCTCATTGACAAAGCAAAAATTTGTTTGAGATCTGTTCCACCTTTAAATTTTAGTTCCGCTTCAACATTTTTTGTTTTTCTATCGGCTTTTCCGAATTAAAAGCTTTTGAAAATTTATTATAAAATGTTGAAGCAAAGTAAGTTGGTGAAAGTAAGTTGGGGAAAGTTCCCCCAGGCCAAATCCTAGGGCCCTGCAATTTTTCCAAATATGATGAGTTTTTTTTTGGGTGGGGGAGTGGAGACTGAAGATAGTCAAAAAATGTTTTGCCTGCGGCAGGCTTTTTTTCCTTTTCCAAACTTTAGCCCTCCAGCATTTTTTGCTGGTTGCGCTCCTGATAACAATACCGATAAATTTGAAAACAATTTGAACCCCCCCCCCCGAAAACAATTTCTAAATACGGGCCTGGTAATCAGTTAACAGTCGCATGTGTGTGGTCTTCGGCATGTTAAAAAAAACCATATGACCACGTGTCGTGTGACGTTGTTCTGATGACATAATGTGTTGTTGTATTTGTAGTTGTGGTCAACCAGGCGGCAAGTTATGAAAGATTGCCTTCAGTCCTTAATCGCTCTCTCTCTCTCTCTCTCTCTCTCTCTCTCTCTCTCTCTCTCTCTCTTTCTCTCTCTCTCTCTCTCTCTCTCTCTCTTTCTCTTTCTCTTTCTCTTTCTCTTTCTCTTTCTCTTTCTCTTTCTCTTTCTCTTTCTCTTTCTCTTTCTCTTTCTCTTTCTCTTTCTCTTTCTCTTTCTCTTTCTCTTTCTCTTTCTCTTTCTCTTTCTCTTTCTCTTTCTCTTTCTCTTTCTCTTTCTCTTTCACTTTCTCTTTCTCTTTTTCTCTCTCTCTTTCTTTCTTTTTTTGCTCTTTCTATTTATATTTTTAATAAAAATGTACAGATTTAAATTTTAACATGATATATCAATTTTATATTATTTTATATTATATTTTATTTTATTTTATTTTATAAATGCAAAGAAACTCTTCTTAAATTTACTTATTCTTCTCTGTCAACCGAAACTGACGCGCCATCGCAGTTGCCATGGAAACCGGTTTATTTAAGCAGGAATCCATCTGAAAACAATTACCAATTTCTCGACTAATTACAATTAATTCATCATCAAATTAATTTATATTTTATTTATTTATTTTATTTATACGTTTAATTTTTAAATGATTAAAAAATAACAGCCTCTAAATTGACTAACTAATACAATTTCATCGTTGAAAAAGCATTTTAAGTATTAAAGATGCCGACATGTGGAAATATTTGCAGTCATAAACCAAGTATAACCAACTCCAGTCGCGACTTAATAAAAAGGACTTTTAATTGCTTTAAATTGTTTCCGCATATGATGAGCTTCAAAAGAACCCATCCACCCATTTTTCTCTCCTCTTCATCAAAACGCCACTTAATTCATTCCATCACTTCCAAATTCAGTCAGTAGGTACCAACGACCTTGAAATTGTTACGAAAGCTGTTGAAAACTCTTGCCAGAAATTGGCATTTTCTATCAAAATATGTTCTATCAAAAGTTAAACTTGAACCATGCTGTAAACTTCAATTACATCATGTAAACTTAAATTATGCTGTAAACTTCAAGTTACATGTAAATCTAAACTATGCTGTAATCTTAAAGTTACATGTAAACTTAAACTATGCTGTACTGCAAACTTCAAGTTACATGTAACCTATGCTTCTAAATTATATAAACTGTGTCGCAGACATACAGTTTACAAAGAATTGTCATTAAATTGTTCATTATTACCAGATTTACTATTTTGATTTAACGTGTTTGGATTTAGATTTTTATTTTATATAATATATTATTTGTGTTTATTAAAAAATAACGATAATAATAAAATTATTAGCCCCAGGAATGATTTATGGCTAATCAAATATGCTGATGTCCATTTTCGGACATCTGTCAACATGCATAACCACGCCTATCGTAAAATTGTCCAGCCAGTAAGACGATCGACTGGATATTCAACTGACCAATGGAAACGCAGCTTCACTGGAAAAGAGGAAGTTATGGACGTGGAATGGAGATGTGCTTATAAAACCAACGATACGTAAAATGAACAGTAAACAAACAATATTCGTCCACTCGCCGTGGTCCCTAAATATCTCTAAATTAACAGGAAATCGTTCTGTGGACGTTTTGCGATTATTAATTTTTTTTCTCATTTTTTTTTGCTGAATTATTTCATAAAATATTTTCCAGGTTTGTGATTTGCTGATTGGTTGTGGCTATTTTTTATTCATTTATATTTATACCAGTAGAATATATACAACAACAATAATAATAATAAACAGTATTTGTTTTTTCATGCCAATGTAATGAAATAGGACTATTTTATTGAAAGAATCGACCCAAGCCGTTTATGTGAAACTTTAGCTAATAAATTAACTAATATTATTCAATTATACCTACTCACTAGGTGACAATATGTGTTGACAAATCTTTATATATAACTAATCTAGCCATAAAGTAGGCCTACCTAATTAATATACAATATGTTACTGCTATTATTAATATTATACGGTTATCTTTTGCAAAATAATATTACTGGTTAAAAATCTAAGCAGGTATACAACCGGCATATAACTAGTGGTGTAGAATTTCCTAGCATGAAAAAATTGAATTGGGCAACATGTCCACTTCAGTCAAGCTATGAAATGATGCTGATAGTTGCATAATAATAACTTTTATTATTTATTATCAACTTTACATAAAATCTTGTTTATTTATAATACTTTTATTTGTTTTGCAAACCAGGCAGACTCGCTCAAAATATGTTTCACAAGTTCATTTCATATGTTGGTAGTAGGTATTAGTATATTAAAAGCTGCTAAATGCACCCGAAAAATAAATTTGTATTAAAGAAATTTGTGAAAACAATTTTGGAAGAAACAAATCCACAACTTATTTTACATTTTTAACTTCATAGTAAATTGAATATGTGCATCATTATTTCTAACTGTTTCTGACCAGTTTTGAGTCTTAAAATTGAAATGCAACTTAAGTTTATTTTGGGTCCCAATAATTTCCGGACCTATTTCTTTTCTTCGTTTTTGCAATCAAAAATTTCTGGTTAGATCGTTCAACAGCAGCATTTAGGAAGCTTTATTGTGGCCACATGACTCAATGAACGACTTGATCCATAATTAAAAGTAATTATATAATTAAAATATATAATCCAATATACATATACATATAACTAAATTTGTATTAAATTAATTAAAATTTTCTCTGGTGGATACTTTCTAGACACAAATTTCAGGAAAGTTTCCGAAAATTTTCATCTTTACATAAAGCAAATTTAAAGAATGATTTTAAATTTTCAGAAATTAGCCGGAGATACATATTTTGTTATTAGGAAGAATTCTAGTTGAGGTGTACATGAGGTTACGTAAGAATTCTAGTTGAGGTGTACATGAGGTTACGTAAGAATTCTAGTTGAGGTGTACATGAGGTTACGTAAATGTTAAATTATCATTTGAAAAACCTCAATCAACTACAAAACAAGCAAAACGCAAATTTTCAAAGTAAAAAAGTTACTTTTTTAAATGCTACTTATATAAAAGAGTTGTTAGAAAATATTCATTTTGTTAATTATACGTTTTAATTATATATAATATACTTTTAATAATATGTTATCGGAGGTGTCAAATAATATTTATCAACAATAAGGTTTTGTATTTTTGCAGACAATTTTTTCGGCATAATGTCATAAAACAGATTTTATTTTGAAAAAACTTTCTATACTGAAATATAAAACATAATTAAACATATGCATAATTTATTTGTTCCATATATGGTTAAATATTATTCAACCAGCAATGGGCGTGGCCAATAGGGAGCTGTGTCGTGGGTGTCAAAGGCCAATTGACGACAAGTACCTGCTGAAAGTACTGAACGACGCCTGGCACGAATCCTGCCTGCAGTGCTGCATATGCCTACAGCCTCTTAATTTCTCGTGCTTCATCAGGGACAACCAGTTCTTCTGCAAGAGAGACTACGAAAAGTTGGAAATTCTCAGCTCTTGATTGAATAAAATAATTATTGATCTTTTATAATAACTTTATACAAATAACAAATACTTATGACTAGCTATACTATTTAAAAAATGTTCTGTACAACTTGTGTTTTGTACAGCTAATGTTAGGTTGGAA